>WJQU01002264.1:0-25000 GCA_029228625.1 Pseudolycoriella hygida | reverse complement strand
TTTTGTACCTACGTTATTCCTCTTTCCTCTTTTTTTTCCATTTCCAAATTATTGGATGGAACATCCAAACGTTCGAAATTATTTTAAAAGACAGAAGAATTCTTTTCTTTTTAGAAATAATTTTTAACATCGTTTTGCTACTGTGGCTATAGCTTCAGCTGGCGTAGCTTACCATGCTCTGAATTTGGTTCATTTCATTCGGCTGAATGTCGCTTGGACTTCGGAAAGAAATTTTGGAGCCATGTTTCATTTGTTGTCACATATCGACGCAGAAATTCGGTTTTCAAACACTGCCCTGAATCATTAATCCTTTGCGGTTTTTGTAGGCTGTCAACTGTGAACCAACTTAACTGAACTTACACAGCAAAAAGATCGTTGACATTATTATTGACTGAAAATACTCAACACGTGGATATACTTCTACAAGAGAAGGTTTTTTGATTGTCTTAACTACTTAGCCGGACATTTACAAGTTTAAAAATTTCTTCTTTTTTCATGGCTTGAACACATTTTTCTCGTTACTGAATCAATAAAAACATATAGTGAATGACCTATAATATGGTCTTGGTCTATCCATTTGCCAATGTCTACAAAAACGAACCTCATGTTGAGCACATAATTCAAAAATAAACAAACTAAAAATTATAACACAAAAAAAAAACCAACAACCGCAATGTTAAATCACATACTTAAAAGACTTAGAGGTTGCGATTTTTATTCAAACATTTTCCTCGACGAAATGTTTATGAAACTTATATTGTGCAGAGTTATCAACGGCTTTACGTAAACAATTTGTTTTTCATTTAATTTGGTAGATCCAAATGATTTTTTATTGGATCAACATCAGAAAAACAACGGATATTTTTGTCGCTTTTCATCGCTGACTTGATCGTTAACACGGAATTGATGCCCGAAAAAAACAAGCAAAAATTTTATTTAGATGACTAACTTTCTAATCAATTTATACAGCGAGACCAGCATTTTTATGTGAAAAATGATTACATCCAACAATTAGTACAATGTTGATACAATGATGTAGGGCAACTACAAACTATATAATAGTCTATATTTGACTCGGGATTCTATTTAGCTTGCTTTAGTGCGAGACTTTAAACTGTGCCGAATTTTGCGATAATTTTCTCAACCACTTTCAGTTTTGCAAAAAAACGGGCTGTAATTTTTCAGGAAATTAAAACTTTGAACACAAGGTTCTATTCAAACAAACTTCTGCGATAGCGTCACCTCAAGCGATATCATTAATTTTGGAAGCAGACTCACGGACTGCGTCACAATCTACCTTTTAAGAGGTTTTTGTTGTGATATCAGTCGTTTTGGAAGTTTTCAGTTGTTGAAAAAATTTCTATTTTTTGAAAAAAATTTTCTAAAAAAAAAATTTTTTTCTTAGAAAAAAAATTTCTCCGAAAAAAATGTGTAAAAAGTTTTTCTCCGAAAACAATTTTTTCTGCCAAAAACAAGTTGCGCCAAAAAGATGTGAAAAAACAATTTTCTCAAACAAAATTTTTCTCCAAAAAAATTTTTCTCCGAAAAAAATTTTTCTCCAAAAAAATTTTTCTTTGAAAAAATTTTTCTCCAACACCTTCGGCTACCATCGGAACACTTCGTATCACCTTCGGCTACCTTCCGAATACTTTGTGTCACCTTCCGCTACCTTCAGCTACCTTCTGAACACTTCGTGTCACCTTCGGCTGCCTTCGGAACACTTCGTGTCACCTTCGGCTGCCTTCGGAACACTTCGTGTCACCTTCGGCTGTCTTCGGAACACTTCGTGTCACCTTCGGGTGCCTTAGGAACACTTCGTGTCACCAATTCTTCTCAGTGATTTATATAACTTTTCTGAAGAAACCAACTATCTAGGTATTCTTATTCAGAATTTAGCAAAAAATCCAAGATGGTGTCACTTTGACAGTTGGCAGCCATTTTCTTAAGATACAAAAAAATTCTCCTGGCCAAACTCTATAACTTTCTAGAAGAAACCATCTCTCTAGGTAGTGTCATTCCGGAGCTAAAATTCGGAAACCGTAAAAGCATAAACGAAAATCCAAGATGGCGCCGCTATGACAGCTGGCAGCCATTTTCTATGATCCCACAAATCTCCTGATAAAACTCTATAAACTTTGTAGAAGGAAAACCGTCTCTCTAAGTAGCGTCATTCCGGAGCTAAAATTCGAAAACCGTAGAAGCATAAACGAAAATCCAAGATGGCGCCGCTATGACACCTGGCAGCCATTTTCTAATGATACCAAAAAATTCTCCTGATGAAACCCTATAAGTTTCTAGAAGAAACCAACTCTCTAAGTGTTATCATTCCGGAGCTAAAAATCGAAAACCCAAAGAAGCATAATTTGTACCTAACAAAAATTGAAGATGGCGTCACTCCTGCTGATCAAACTCTATAACTTTCCCGAAGAAACCAACTCTCTAAGTATTGTCATTCCGAAGCTAAAATTCGAAAACCAAAAAAAACTAATTTATTGCTTCTGAAAATTTAAGATGGCGCAGTTTGACTGCTGGCAGCCCTTTTGTTAAGATCCCAAAAAGTTCTCCTGTCCAAACTCTATAACTTTCCCGAAGAAACCAACTCTCTAGTTATTGTCACTTCGGAGCTAAAATTCGAAAACTCCGATCATTACCTAAAAACCCTCAAAATTGACCACTTTTCCACATGCCGCGGCCTTTCCAGAATTTTCCCGGAAAAGCGGCATATGAAATTTTTCATTTGGGCCGAGACTGACGTTCCCTGAAAATTTTAAGGAAATCGCTCGGGCGGTTCTCGAGAAAAAAAAGTAGATAGATACATACATACATAGATCGTTGACACACAACACAGGAATGAAATTGTTATTACTTTCAAAGATAATTTTACCATTTTTATACAGAAATTGGTCATCTTTGATTGGCGATATCTCGGCTTGTTTTCAACCGATTTTGACGAGTGTGGGCTCGTTGCTGCGACGTAGTTTTTTTTAAAAAATAATTTGGAGGGGGAGGGAGGCAAGGGAAAAAAACTTAAAAGTTCGCCTATGCATCGTGTCTTGTCCCAAAGGTTTTTGTATGGAGCTTTTTGGGTTTGTCGACGTTTTTTTTGGGGTGTGGGGACTGCGTCACGCTCTCCGCTACCGCTCCGAGCATGATAGACTTGATTTTGATGGCAACGCACACAACAAACCATACTAATGTGTCAAAAAGTGAAAAAACCCACTTTTGAAAACTTAAAAGAATTTTTGTTGAAAAATGGAATAAATAAATTTATTCCATTTATTCAAAAAAAAAAATTAATCTCAAGATGGTTTAAATGCTTTATGATTTGTGCAAACCTTTTTTTGAACTTATTTGTCTAACTTGTGATGTGTTTGGTTCATATATTTCGCAAAAACAACAAAAAAAATTCAAATTCAATTCAATTCGGATGAAACCCTAAAAAACTCTGCTGTAAATGATTTTACGTTTTGTTTGAAATTTTTAAATTATCTAAAATTTTGTATTGCTTGGAAAGATCAAATTTGTTGACGAGCAACAAAGGAGTAAAAATTAATTTTTATCTATAAACGAACAAAGTTTGTCTGATTGGGACGTTTACGCCTTTGTTGCTTGTCATCAAATTTGGTATTCCCAAGCAATACAAAATTTTAGATAATTTATGTAGTCATGACCAAAGCAATACAAAATTTAAGTGAAATTTTTCAAAAGGATTAAATTAGCAACTTTTCTTCACATATTTGCTGGATTGCGTTATTCAACTCGCAAGTGTTACAAATCAATCAGCGAAAACTGCTGTTCGATAATAACTAGTTTTATATTCAATTATTTATTCAATCAGATAAATTCTATAGAATTCAATTGTTAAATTTACTTTCATTGAAAAAATTCCGAATCGTAAACTATGACTTAATAAAAAAACTCGGTCTGACTCCAATTTCCATTTTTTTTTTGTAGATTTTAATCGACAGCAAATTTACTCTCCAAAATTGTTCTATAATTAGATGACACAGTGCCAATCACTATTTGTTTTAATTATTTTATACCAAAAGCGACCGTACATTGGAAGCTTCAACTTTAAATGTTTTTTTAAGTTACACGCTAATAAACATTTCATACCACACCAAATATAGACTGCAAAATTGGAAGAAAATGATAGTTTTGGATAGCAAGATTCGGGGACGAGCTTAACGTAAGGCATATACACATTTACTATTCACATAAAATTATACGTTTTTCGACGACAAATTGTAGAGGATTCAAATACGGCTTTCAGATTCTAGTTGAATCACGATTCATGTAGTTTTTGAGTAGAAATGTGCGTCACGCTGGCTCATTTAACCTTGTTCTATGAAATGATCCAACCGGACCTATCTGTAGCTAACGTCTTTTAGCTGGTTACTCCGACAGTTCTCAGGTTGGCAAAAGCTGCATCGGCTTATGTCAAAGTATACAAGATTAAATATCGAATTTCATTATATGTCGAATTATGCGCCCCATCATGAAATTTCGTATAACTTGACATAAGTTGACATCGCACCAGAAGTGTGGAATCATCGGATCCCCTTCTATTCGTTTCCGCAGTCTCCCTCTTGCTCTATCCTATCCAAGTAATTTCTTGTCATTCTGTTCTCCACCATACGTACCACATGACATGCCCATTGCAGACACGCGCCGCCTCGAATTTTCATGAACGTTGCCACCGCCATCGCTACATTCAACTAGCAACTCTTTAACATAAAAAGACACATTTTCACCATTGTAATACCCATACCTTATAAAGCTTCTTTTCGAATTCTTGCGTATGATTTCATGTGACGCATAAATATGTTAATAATATTTTGGATTTTCTTTCTCCAATCGGTCCTACCTCAAAATAAATATCCGAAAAAGTCATTACCATAATTGTACATTTGGAAATATCATTACAATCTATGAATATTTATGATAATAATATGAATGTGATTAGCATTAAATCGAGTACATGTTGATACAGTTCAGTAAATTTAATTTTTATTTTTCGTTAAATGATTTATTTTTCAGCATTTTTTTTTAGTAATGGGCGATGATCGTTAATATTTTGCTACTCGTAACTACAACTTTTCAATTTTTTTTTACTTTTTTTTCTTCTTCTCCGAATCATCTGTTGCAAATTTGAAAATATCAAGTTAGACTCGTACGTCTCGTAGTATTTTCTCTTATCAAAGTAAATCTGACATTTGAATTTTTTTTATTTTATCAATTTCACTCTATTTATCTGATTGACCTTTTGAAACTTATGAGTCTCATGGTTTCATGGCTAAAAGTTTTTCCCTCAACGTTGCTTACAAAATACAATACAATAAATTTGTAAATCTTCAGCCGACTTTAGGTCCGACTTATAACCCTAACTTGAGCTCCAAAACTCCCACGGTTCTGTGTGTAAAATACCCTTCTCAACGTGCTCTACAACATATCAAACATTAATTTTTATGTCCTCAGTCGACTTTAGTACAGACTGTAACTTTGTCTTTACGAGCGGTATCTTAAGCTGAAGAGAATATCCATGAAAAGCCAAAGCCAATCATGTGTAAGATATAATTAAATTTGGATTTCCGCGGTTTTCTGAGATCCATAACTAGCACGTAAGTAGTTTTCATACTTTTGCTTCGAAGGCCAGTAAAAATTTTCATCGACCTTCGAAAAATCTTGTTTTCGGACACTTCTTCAGCAACGCAACATCCTTAGAACCACTACACGTATTTGACTCGTATTAGCGCATACTTGTACATTTCAGAGGAAATAAAAGTTCGTCGACAGACAGACAGGCAGACATTTTTTTAAACTTATTTTTCGAATCTCCAACCAACAATCGGTGCATCCCCCATATTTTGTTGTCGACCCATGTTACAATCTCAGCAGACCCCTTCGCACTTCACACAGGTCTGAACATATTCGACCGAACATTTAAACTCGATTGAACAGATGTTGGCTTTGTCAATAAGACAACAATTTTTATGTCGAATTGAAGTTTTAGCACGTCGTCAAATTTATTCAAATGAACTGAAGACTTAGTTTGAATCGTAATTGTACGACTTAATTCATTTTTGTTTGTTTATATGAATTCCAATTTATTCAAACAGAGATTCGATCAATAATTTTCAGTCATTTCTTTAACAATCTGCAGTTCAGATTTTTTTTTTTTTTTGCATCCTTTTGAAGCTTGTGCTACATGCTATTCTTTGGTAACGGTATAGAAAACAAAATAATTTTGGCCATTAAATAGGATTCCTTACAATTTAAAAGTCAAATCCAAGACGAGCACCGCGCCACTCTGAGTAAATGGGAGCGACTCAAACTTTTCATCAATACGATTTCATCCTATATCCAACAAGTCTCCCGAAACATGCAGATTTTAAAGAGTAAAATATTGCTCGGACGTATGAGAGTATAGTTCTTTCCACACTTCTATACTATTGCTTATATTTTTCCAGTAAGAAACGAAGCGAGATAATCGAACCGTTTCTCTTCTGTTTCCGTTTCTTCAATGTTGGCATCCTGCATTAAAGGGTGAATGATAATTAGACTAATTTGATTCTTTTCCTGTGAACTTTCTTCGAAGACTAATTTGATTGTTTTGCTGTGAACTTTCTTCGGAAATTCTTTAACTCTAAAACCTCCGCGGCAATACGATCAAACTTTTAAATTCGTTAACAATGCACACGATACACGATATACAATATTGTAAAGTCTCTCACGTCTATAAACTGACGACGACGTAAACGTAAATAAAGTAAAAATTACATTGCAACGTCCTTGTTAAGGTCATCTATAATAACAGTTCCATTTTTTAAAAAACAATAGCGCATTTCATTTTATAGAAATATTTTTTTATTCATATTTGAAAATGCATGACGTGTGATGGCTTACTTCTACACATTATGCATACGGTGCCATGTGATGCATTAAGAAATGGTTTCATTTGAAAATTATCGAGGAAAATAAGTATAGAAGCGTTTAACATTATAATTGGTTTTATGCATAACACGAGATCGATTGGATGATATTTTGTTGGTTCATATGCGAAAGAGCAACAGCTCATAATGTTATATCACGCTTACCACGTTTATATAATAATTTCCCTCTAAAATCTACTATTTTGCATTTGAATAATTTTATTTATTCACATTCGCGATTCTATGTAATCTTAAAAAAAAATTATTCGAATTCCGAACGATGAATGTGTTAGTTATTTCACGATAAGTTTTTTTTTGTTTTGCTTGATTTTCGCAAAATACAAAGCGTCTTACACCTTTGAATGAAACATTCCAAACAATCCATTTATTAGCACCGTTTATGATTGAATTTTATGGTCATTTTGTGGAGTGTTTTTCGTGTTGAAGATATTAAAATAATCAGGAAAAGAATTATGATGTTTGATGAATGATAATGGCATGTCAATTTAAATTTAGCAGTTAATTAGATGAGATGTCCAAAGTCTCTTTTTTCAAACACTTAGACATTTATGGCAAATCTGTGAAATTAAATAAAAAATAGAAATTACTTAATGAGACGCCTGTCGCCATTCCATAAATTGACAGTTGTCATCGCACCATGAAATTCGCACTAAATGCGACAGATGAAGTGATCGTAAGAGTCCACATACTTTGTTTCCCATGTAAGTATGTCGTATTTTATGTAAATAAGTCCCAATAAGTAAGTATGCAATCGAGAGCGACATATAATTGCTCACTATGATCGGGAAAATTTACTCAAAAATGTATTCGTCGTCAATTTCAAACAACTGAATTGCAGAAATTCCATCAACACTCAAAGTAATATGAGTAACTTGTATCGCCCAAGGCACTAGATGTTGAAAGAGAAGCAGGGGCGAGACAAACTATAACTATAACTACTTTCTTTGTCGAAAAATATGGATGAAATATGAATTGTTGAACGGAAGTACGACATGGTTTTCCATTTCCCCCATCAATACCTACTCCATGTACATTTTTAGGTCTTTTTTCTATAGACAAAAAGACCTATTATGGACACTTTGTCCGTCCGTCCGTCTGTCTGTGTCATCATAAATAGAAAACTCAGAGCGAGAGATTATTGCAACAAAAACGTGAATCTCTAACACTGTTATAAAGTCAATTATATCAATCACCATAGCTACACGTACGAATGTGCTTTACATCGAGTGGAGACATATGAATATCAAACATTTTAATGGCAGAAAAAATTTATTCTTTGTATTTCAAAATTGAATATATTTTTTGTTGTGAGAGCTAATATTCCAAAATCATAGATCCTCCGCCTCGCTTTCTTGATTTTCTACTTTGGTTTTCATTACTGTACATGGAAGGTGATTGATCAATTTATTAAATAACTTGTATTCAAAGTACACAGCTTCAGTGCAATAATTACTCAGCCTCCAATTTTTTTCCAGTTGTGCCACCACTAGCCGATCAACCGCAGTGATTAGAATAACTTTATTATCTCTTTCAAAGATCATTGATGGCTAATGGTTGACGTATGAACACCCAGACGATTTGAATATATGATGGTTTTCCAGTTATGCCAACACTAGCCGATCAACCTCAGTGATAAGAACAACTTGATTATGTCTTTCAAAGATCATTGATGGCTAATAGTCAACATATGAACATCCAAGTGACTTAAATATTTGATAGTTAGCTGGAAAAATTTGTTCGTATCGCTTTTATAGTCATAATACTTGATACTGGCCAAATTTTTATTTTAACAGAGATGCTTACTTGCCGACAGACTCTTGATAGTTGATTTGACTTTTCGAAGTTGTAGAAAACGCAATTTTCATATATTGTCAAATTGTTGATTTTATAATTTTTGATTGTTGCTTTGACTATGACACTTATTAACACTCCTCTTTTTTTAAGTTTAGTTATCTAACTATCAATTATCAAGTTGATAGTTGTCTAACTATCAAGTTGATAGTTAGACAACTATAAAGTTGATAGTTAGACAACTATCATGTTGATAGTTAGACAACTATCATGTTGATAGTTAGACAACTATCATGTTGATAGTTAGACAACTATCATGTTGATAGTTAGACAATTATAAAATTGATAGTTAACAACTATCAAGTTGATAGTTAGGCAACTATCAAGTTGATAGTTAGGCAACTATCAAGTTGATAGTTGTTGATATTGCGTTCGCAAAATTTCATCTTGTTTTAACAGAGATGCTTACTTGCCGACAGACTACAATCGACTGATGATATATTTTGTTCATATTACCTTTACATAGTCCGAATATTTGATAGTTGAAAGTTGATAGTTGCTAGTTGATAGTTGCTAGTTGATAGTTGACTGGCCAAATTTTTGTTTAGCAAAAATTGCACATTATCAAATCTATATCACTGCATCTTATAATTTATAACTGCCAGAAACATGTGAGATAACGAATACGAAAACTGGTAAGCGTGCATATATTGTCGCTTCGTTAATATGACTATGAGTACCTTTTGTCTCATAGGACAATAAAAGCAATACTTTTTCTCACAAAAACAACATTTATTCTTGAAAACTGATAGCAGCGATTTAAAACATCTCTTTTATATTAAATTGAAATTGATTTATTAGTGTATGCACATGTATGGATAGCACAAATTTTGGTTGAAGCGCTTTAGAAAAAAGACCTCTCTAGGCTTTTAGCCGGTTCGTTTCTAGTTTTGTTTCTAGGAGCTCTTCATACTCGGACGTATTTTGTGACCGACAGAAATTTCTTCTAAACCGCTTAAGGCCATTTCATTACTATTCCCTCCCGACTGCAAAGCAAATCTCTCTCTAAAATCCTATTAAATATACACGTTTCGTTAACGATATCACCTCGACTATTTACCAACTTACTAAGAGTATCCCGATGATCAAATCGAAAATACAAAGTACCATTTACAGGTTCTGTTTACAACGTTTTTGATACAGAAATATGAAATATTGAATGTAAATCTCTTGTAACAACTTTTTTAACAACTCTTTAATAGACAGGGTGATTGAGCTGTTAACTAGTTTGGGATTATGCATTTTCGCACGGTAAATTGATCTTAAAAGAGATATTGTAACTCTCGTTGTTATTATGCATGTCTTCTTCATTTAAATTTACCTTTCAAGACGGTTATTTCATTGTTATTGTTATACATTTTTCTTTTCGTGTATTCAAAACATAGCAACGAATAGATGGATAGTTATAAGTGCTCAACAACAAGAAGCACAACGTCTCCAGGCACCAACACTAGCAAAAACTGATACGCGAATGAAATCAAAAGATCTACTGTACATCCAACGAAAAAAAGCCATAAATAAATATGAACTCTATAAGTAGTAATTAATTAAATTAATATCAGTATTTGTTAAAGTGCCGTTAAATTTGTATGTTCTAATTTAAACATTTTTTTACCGATATTAATGCGGCGAAAGTCATGTGTACATATAAATAATCACCTCTCACATTATAGTCAACGAATAAGTAAAATATGGTGCGTGTACCATTGTACCTGCATAAAATGCTGTTAAAAATGCAAAAACATGACCCAACTAAAGTTCATGGAGAAACCTTTTTAAGAAAATAGTGTTGTCCGACTGATGGTAATATTTATTTAGAGTACATTAGCTGCGTGACAAAATATTATCTTTGGTAGTAAGTAGTTTATGTCGAACAAGTCATTAAAGAACACTACAGAATAGGTCGATGACGGGTGTGGTAAAGGTAGTGTTTCCCGAATGATAAATTAATAATGTTTCGACAAAATAGATCCATTTTACAATGAACAAAATTAATAACATTCCTTTGTTATCTTAAGATAAAATATTTGCAATTATCTCGAAATCGCTATGGGTTATTAGAAGATAGGACAAGAAAGTGGCCCATTCCTGTATCTAATCACGTGATTATGATTGTGGCCATTCAAAAATTGCGCACTCTAGAAATTCACGTCTAATCCCTTCGTCCTGCCCTCCTCATTCCTTAAGTGCATTCGTACTTTGTGAATCACTTACTTATTTGAGATGACGGCCTGTCGTATTCTCGTTCTTTCATGTGTATTTTGGTCGTAGTGTATTTTTTTATCGTAACCATGACCCCAATTTTTTGCATTGATTACGAAATTACGATTGATTACAAATATAAGAAATGGATTCGGACTGTGGCCTAGCGAAAGATGGTAAAAAAATACCTTGAAAAAGTTAAGCGAAACTAAAATCGAGACGGAAAAATGACTATAACACATTTATTTATTTATATAAATAAAATCACTCAAATAAAAATCGTAAACAAAAAAATGTTTTGCTCTACAATGACCTGACATTCTGGTGCTGACAGCTCATTCTCGATCAAGTTGTTGTCTGAAAGTTTGTCATCGTTACATTTTTAAAAATTCAGGTATCTAACTATAAAACCTTGTATCCTTGGGTCCTTAAAGAAAATCCAATGAACTTAATTCTATTGTTAAATTCAGTGTACCGATCATCACCGATGCAAGAAAACACCTCATTGAATGGTGATTTTGTGATTTATAAAAAAGATGATAAGCCCCGAAGGATCTAATAAAGTTGCCCATTTTAACGCTCTACTTCACATGCCAAAGATTGTAAACATTTCTTAGATATCAATGTAAAAAATGTTTCGATACGAACAAACACGCCGTTAATCACTGTCCATTCATCGAAAACAATTCGTGCATTGTGTCTATATACTTACATGTTACGATTAGTACATACGTTGATTAAAACCATTCACTGTTTTCACTCGGAACAGCAATAGTGGAATATACAAAACGATTCGTAATGTGTGTGGCCCTTCCGATGTTAATTCGGTGTGCATTGTAATCACTATGTGTAATTATGTGTGCAACCATAGTATAGCAAATTTCATCATTCAGAAAAATACCGTTTTTAGGTGAAGTAATACATAGAGTGAACGATTTGGAAATGGTTTAACATTGTTATGATGGTTGGATGACTGTTCAGTGAATGTTTGAGTTATTTAAGAGTAAAACGAGATTCCATAATCAACAGGTTGATATAGTCGCCTGTAGAAAAATTCTTTACACTTTATGTTTTTATGTCGTTGAAGTGGTTTACCGAATCATTGACTTCGTTAACGTTCAGAAATACATTGAACCCACCTAATCAGATTTACTTTATTTGACAATATGTCGTTTTTGGTATGCTATCAAAATTAAACGAATCAACGTCATCATCGTCGAACTTTATAAACTATGATGAAACAATTTAAAGAAAACTACTACTTGAGTTTTGAACCAACGCTTTGGCAACTCAATCTCATAGTAGCAAGCAGACTTGTTAACCATTACGCCATCAAGTTGCTAAACAACTCTTGGTTCCATACAAAATCATTGATACACCTGCGAACACGTGCAATCTTAACTGGCTGGCCACTGCATTACACATTTTCATGCTTTCCTCAAATTCTCCACCTCGTCTCGCTTCCTGAGAAAAATGGCTCCTCGCTCGTATGCATGTTATGTAATCTTTGTTTGTACCTTTCAATGCGCACGTAGGGGAAGTAGAGGAAGAAACAAATGAAATGAACAAAGATCTTTTGACTGACACGTACTCATAATTCTTCATAATGTTGTAAGTCCGAATATATTCCGACCTGGGCAATACATTTTTAATAAAGTGAAAAATTTGGGGTTCTGCACTCAGCTCAAATCTAGAAAAGTCCACGACCACTTTTAACTTACTCTGTTTGAAACACACTTAGCATCACAATGAAAAGTTTCGGAGAAAAATTCCTATTGGGAAGACATTTGTGTTCGTGGTGGATGTGGTAAAACGATATCTAAATCTGATTCGTTAAGAATTTTCCTCTTGTACTCGCTGTGTGATTCGTCGGTTGTGATGAGATTAGAATTTTTAGGAAAAAACATTGTGAAATAAAAAAGATGTTCACGGTAATTTCATCATTTTTATCGCAAATCAACGCACAATTCCACGAAAAAAGAACATCAAAAGAAAATCGATTATCCAAAAGATATCATTGAACAACAGGTTCATTAACTTGAGCACACGCCTTCGTTTCTATGTTCACCTCATCCGGCTATTACAAAATGTTACCTTCTGAAGGACTTGTTTACATTGTTTCTTTCTTTTTTGCATTCGGCGCTTATATTGCCCTTGGATCAACGAAGAAGATTATATTTCGAATCACGCCAAGTAAAACGTAAATCTAACGCTACAGTAGTGTGCTTGCTACAACATTCACTCACACATGATGTTAGCACAAACTCAATGCATGTATCGTGATCATGACGATGATGAGCATTCTTCTTTGAATTTTTGTTTCATTTTTTTTTGTTACGGAAGAATGAATTCGTGGTAAGCATATGTTCAAATTATATATCATACTGCCTTAAGCTCATCATATCCGTGCATGTGTTGTAACACAGGAATTTTATCGCCATTAGTCGATATCGATTTGAAGCAGGTAGTGTGGTGGCTTTAATGAAATATTTAGCAATTCAATTGGAAATAGCGATTTCCTGGACACTGTACTATGCATGTCAACGTATGCATATCAATGAAACAAATGAGTCATTACACGATCTGAGTGTAAGTTACTTTTTCGTCATTCATTACGTTTTCTTTTACTTTTATGTTAGTGAATATCGATTGGTGTCTTGTACGACTAATCCGAACAGTCTTTTAGAATAATGGTTACACCATACACTGCGTATGGGACGTATGCTCTATGCTCTCTACGCATGGTTTTACTACAAACCTTTACTTCTTTCATAAGTGCGATGTGTAATTGTTATAGAATTTGTTTGTTACACAAAACTGTTAAAAGAAATACGAGACGACATTATGACTCAGTGGCTGTGTGGTTACCGCTTCACACGTTGATGGTCCGGTGACTGATCTCAGCTTCAGGTATTCGTATTTGGTTTTCTTTTCGGCTACAATTGTAAATTAAAATTAACAGAAAGCAAATAATGTTCGGAGCTGCATTTGGGTACCGGACCATCGAACTGATGCGCTCACAACTCAATCATTATATTCATACAATTTACCAAATGTGAAAAGTTTGTTTGTTGACAAATTGCATACAATTGTACCAACGCTGAATAAAGTGATTTGCATAGGTGTGAAAAAAAAATAAAAAAATTAACGATTTTGCCACACGAAAGGTGAAATCTTCAAAGGTTTTTTGAGTATTTCCAAGGTTTTTTGAGGATTTCTGAAGATTTCCAAGGAATTTTAGGAAAGTTTCTTTGACGTTTTTGTAGGATTTTTAATGATTTTCCCGGCAAGCGTTGATTTTAATGGATTTTATGAGAATTTTAACAAATTTCCTTTCCGGTTCTTTAGTAGTTTTTTGTTTTCGATACAGCTAAATCATTCATTTTCGTCAGAATTTTTGGTCTGGCTAGTGTTGTGGGTCTGCGAAATAAGCTCAGTTCTAGGTACATTTCGTATACAATAGTTGGTGGCCTATTTTTTCTCATGGAATTAACAACTCGATAGCGTCTGCTTTCTTCTATGAGATTGAGTTGCCAGTGCTCAACTTAACCACAGACCGATTTGTTCTGATTGTTAGATTTGCAAACAAAACAAAGCTGATTGAATCGGTTCAAGTCATGCGAAGTTGAGTGTAGCGCCATCGTACGGCTTACCGGTGAAAGGCATTGTTGGGAGGTGCCATATCATAGATGGCATATCATACCACTGGCACAGTAAAAACTTTCCGGTAATGAAAGGATCTCAAAAAGTAGAACCACAAAAGTAGTGAAACTAGTAAATATGGATCTGTCCTCTGACACTTCATTGGTTGTTAAGTCAGATTATTATTATTAAGTATGGGTATGTCTCCCTGGGGCCTGAGGGCGGTCCTAGTTTCAGCACTAAACCTAACATTATTTGTTTCACCACTGCTTCGCACTGGTTTTTCAATATTGTCTCTAGGACCGGTTAATCACCACTAATGAACTAATGATTTTCCGTGATTAACCGGGATTAACTGTGACTACTTGATGACTAGTTAAGGTTAGGCAGTCTGAACCCTGTTTTATCACTGTTGATCACTGTTAAGTATTCGGTTAATCAAAGAAGTCGTTTGCCCCTCGATAAATGGTAGGTGCCAATAGCCATTTCGTCAATAAAGTATCATTGCATTCCCGACATTACTTCCTTCATCGATTCGTATACGAGCCTATAATCTCTTTTTCGTTAAATAAATGTTTACAAATGACTTTTCCTTTAAACAATGCCTAGTTCAACGTAAGTGGGAATCGGAAAATCGCAATAAACATTCGAAACGTTTTAGATATCGAAAACATGTTTTAATATACTGAACTACTATTAATCAATCAATAAGCCCTCAATTGAATCGTCGCACTATGACTTTATTGATATGTACTCAAATTTAGCTCAACGCATTTGTGACTAATAAAAAAGTAATTTCTATAATACCCGAATCAGCAGTCGAATATTATCGCTAAATGATTCCGAAAAATCGATAATATTTACATACACTCCCGTGTAATACCTTAAGTCTAACGTTGAAAGTTCATTCAAAAATTTGTTCTCCACATTAAGCAAACAACTCGCAAAAAGGTATTCATTTTCCGTAAACGGAAATTTGACGTGAGGGACCCGTACGGCTCCAAGGCGTCTATTTGTCTATTTAAAAAAATTACTCAAAATTTCGTTTGAGTCACCGAAATATCTATGACTTTGATGCGTCAACGGCTTATGTTAAAGTATAGTTTGGAAGGTGATAGGAGGGATAACATCACTAAAAGTAACATAGGTAAAGTATGATGATGACTATGGAAATTGAAAAAATTGAATACTCACCTTACTCACTATCGCTAGGTGGCGTCCTCTTTTGAATGTAGGCTTCGTATTATTCCCGTCAAAGTCTATCAAATCTATATCAAGCGTTTGTGGGTTGTATATATTTGAATTTTTAAAGTACTTATGGCGTCAACCACTTCCTAACTTCTATCTTCGTCAAGATCCACTTCTTACAACACCAGCAAATAGTTAGACCGTCGGCCAATAATTCCGAACCGGCGTAAAAATGTATTGTTATATTGGTATGGCTGGTGTTCCATGCATGAGTTAAATGTATTCGCAAATAAAAAAAAATCGTAATCTCAAGAATTTGTCTTTATCTCAAAACACACAATAAAATAACATTTGATAAAATGAACCAATTGTAGTCTATTTATTTTCTTCGGCTTTTACTTAAAAAACAATCGCGTACAATACGTGCCAGACGAAGGTTTTCGTTAAGTGATTTTCTGAATTGGATTTTTTCTATTTCTAATGAAAATCGTTTTATTCGTTGTAGATTTTTCTACTGAGATTGGAATCTATCTCGCAACATCAATTTTGAAATTGTATTATGAGCAGCGCTGTACGTAATGGATTTTCAACGCTTAATCGATTGCTGGGAAAGAAAAACAAGGATTGTAAGTAGTAACTTATCAGGAAATTATTTGTCCGACCAATCACCTGAATTCCGTTGTAGCTTCATTGTCAAAATCCACTTCTAATCTCAGCAAATCAGTTACAAATTTGGATGCAACTAGTCAACACAATAAAATAGTTCCATTAGTAGCAGCCAGTACAAATGCCCCATTCGAGCAAACGTTTCGCATAACAATATGTTTACCTCGTGATCAATTATACGTCGCCAGAGTTGGTGCCAAAACAAAGCTATGGCAGCTATTGGAAATGGTTTGTGCAAACAAACTTTTAGATAAAAATAAATTCGAATTTCGACATCCAAGTAAGTTTGTTATCCATTTGTACTTGAGATTATGTTGAAGAAGCAACAAAAAATCTATAATCTATAGTATGTAGTATGGGTATACACGTTACGCCACCTGCAGCGCTCCATGTAGTTCGTATAATCTTTGCATATAATTTCCTGCTAAAGACCCCACAAGGTTGACTTTTTCTCCCTTTGCGTTAGAAAATTAATGAAAACCTTACGAAGAAAACTGGGCTGATGCGTTTACTACGACGTTTGCAGTCGGTCGAACTTGGAGTAGGTGAAGGATCTGTACAATTTGCAAAAAAATTGACTCCGTCTGTCCGTCAACATGATAGCTACAGTAAATCTTGACTGATTTTCAATTTTTTCCACTGAATGCTAGTGGAAAAAGTGATGTTGATTCCAAAGATGGAAATTGTTGGGTCATTGAGCCATTGCTGAGGCCGCCAAAATTTTGAATTGAATCCAAAAATGAAATCCGAACAAGTTATGGAAGGCAACGTTTTTTTCTGCATTAATCAGGTAAATTCTATCTGATTTTCTTGATTGCTTAGCTATTTGAAAGTTAATCGATAGCTCCACACTATACTCAAAAAACATATGCGGCCGATGCCTCTTCTTGGTCCCTTAGGTCAACCCGTATTAGAAAAAAATGAACGGAAAAATTTGGATGAAGGGTTGCGATGGAGTTTTTAATCATTGTTTTGGGAGGACTTTACTGCCTCCGGGGGAATTACCAAGGCAATTTGACAAGAACGATCACTAATTTCATTGCAATCCTCGACATATCTTGCGACGGACGCAGGCTCAGGGTTTACTTATGTTTTTTTAATGATCCATGGAGAGCAATTTTTCAATACATTCAATCCGTGGCGTGGAACGTTCAAAATGAACAATAGAAGTGAAACCTTTCATGAAAACGCTAAAAAAGTGGTTTACAACTACTACAAATATATGCTAGGAATTTTTGTATGTTTTTTCATTACGGTTAAAGTCTTCGTAGTGACACCAAATTCTTAAAACGCTTCATTGCAGGTGACTCTTCACAAGTTTTCAACAATGACCTAACAATAGGCGAAGTCGGACTGAATGAAATTCGTCTAACACTGAAAACCGATAGTCATCACGAAACCTATCCCAAATTTCACACCGACGAAATAGTTAAACTGCGTCAGAACAGTCGTGAATCGTTATCATCTTCGGAATTCAGCAAATACTCCAGTCGACAATATGCCAAAACAACATCTCCGTATAGCTCAACGAATTCGCTGAGTTCAATGGATTCAACGGGTTTAAACAGTCGCCATCATCCACCCATAGCGCCAAGCCGTAAGAAAAGGGTCGCACCGCGTCCGCCTAGTCAAAATTCATCGAGCGAAAGGTCTGAAGTAAATGGTGATCACGTTTTTAAGCAACCGCATCCAGTAATGCCACCGAAGAATTTCTTCGTCTCATCACCAAATTTAACAAACACCAACAACGATACCAAAGCAAGCAAATATGAAGCGCACGATAAGAAAATCCATCGAATTGAAGAGCAAGAAATAGAAAAGAAGCCACCAGCTCGACCCACTTCATTAAATGTTCTGCGAAAAACTGAAGTCAAAGTCAATGGAGATAACCGGATGACATATGCCGCACCATCTCCTACAAATACTCCTGTTACTCCGATCGTTGCCAACACTCCAACCACTACAAATGAAACTTCAGTAACTTCAAATGATTCAACGGAATTGATGGAGAATCGTCCAGAACCAGTGCCGAGGAAGCGGACATTTTTGGGTAAGCGAACGTTCTTTTCATTCGATTTTGGTGTTTGGCCGCGTTGACAAAAGTTTTGTTACAGCAAAGAAGAAAGCACCTTCTCCGCCTTCGCGAGGACTACCACCAGTTGCGCCTCCGAGAAGTGTAACTAAAATTGAATCAACACAGGCTGTCAATGGTAAGTGTTGGAAGCAAAGAGAAGGATTGAGAACTAAAATTACGCATAAGAAAAAGCTTACTTTTTGTGCAAGAAACAGGCGAGTTTCAATCTTTGACTTCCTGCAAATTCGTCTTGTTAAAGGGGTCTTCAGAAAGCATACAAACGTTGTTTGTCAACACGATGACACTCGAAAGATAGTAAATATCCGCGAATGAAGCACGGAATTTAGATTTAAATGAAATATATGAATATTGGAAAACTAGCAAATAGCTTGGATCATCGTTCGGTTTGTAGAATCAATCGATAGAGTAAGCCTAGCTCGGGATGATCGATCGTTAGCCACTATATGGACAGACATTAAATGCGGGTTACTTTGGATATTAGTGGGAGTTTATTGAGATCGCGCTGTTTCACTAGAAAAAAGTGGAATTTAGAAAAATATTTCATTTTGAGAAATTGCCTGATTTTTTTTAGTGTGAACTTCGGAAAAGACTCAAGTCATTTCAGCGAAGACTGACGCATCAATCTCAATCAAAGTTGCTCTAACTGTGTTTCGACGCAGTTATATAAACGAATTATTATTGGGTACTATTTGAATGTCAAGTAAAAATGTTTTTTGTGAAGTTATAGCTTCGCAAGTTTTTTTCTCTTCGCCTACGGGGCGCTCGCCCTAACAATTTATAACCTATTGGGGGTTCCTACCCCTATCGCCCAGGAGTGCCAGTTGACAAAAATTAATTTTTTAACTAGCGCCAATAAATTACGATTTTTATTGAATTTGGAATTCTTGAAGACAGTCGCCTGATGCCTCGGGTTACCAGCCGAATTATCCTAAAACTCGGTTTGTCGTCCAAATGATTTGGACTTGGTTGAGGCTGAATAATTAAGTTTTGACTGTTCAAATGAGCGAAAGTCTTTTGCGCATAGTAGATAGTAGAAATTCTTTAGCGTTACAGGGCGGATATTGTCGACGGGTGGATGATGCATGGCTCGGCTATGCCTTGGCCAAACAGTGACTTCTAGTTATTGATAGGGAAGGAGATCTGTGTACATCAATCAGGAATGATTGGTCCTAGCTTACAATCTAGTGAGTTGCTCCTCTACATTAATGTATTTATACCTCTTAATTTGGATTCGTGATTAAAATAATGACTTATTTGTGTCAATATTTCGCGAGCAGACAATTTAATTAAAAAGTCTTCGAACTTTTTTATGTATTTTTTAGGTCGGCAATGTTGCAAGTGAAATACGACTGGTTTTTTGTGAGCTTTTTTGCTCGCATGGATCCTTCTTAGAGATCCTTTCGTTACCGAAGTTTTTACTGTGTCAGTGGTAAATTGCACACAAACCTAGTACCATCTATTATGAACTAGGTGTGGATACTAGTAGGGCTTAGAATGCCGGTTCGCCAGACATTTTGTGGACCACATGCTTAACGCAAATTCCGAACCACGCCTAACGGTAGCTAGCATTTTACCATTAGGATTTCTTCTGGTGCTAATCATACGTCCGTCTAAAGTCAGACTCAGATATTTGTATACAGAATTCATCGAGTCGTCGAGACGTCATATTTGTCTTTCTTCTATGTACGATTCGTTGCGGCACCAAATTCGCAACTACCCACATTATGAAGCCTGGGTGTGCCTAGGAACGTTACTTTCTTGCTATACATTGAAGAAAAATCCTATACAGAATTTGTCCCCACCAAGATTGAACCCGGATATTCTTGGTGGAAATACAGTACGTTACCACTGAGCTCATCCGTTCCTTACGCAACTGCAATCTTCGTGTTCATAAATCTAGTACTGTTGAAACATTTTTCATATAAGCTCTAAAGTTTCGATAAAATTACTTCATGCTAACAGAAAAATGTTAAGAAAGTTTGATTTGATTTGAAATACTGGACGTCACAATGTGAGGATAAAAGCGTACTAAGTCATAACCTCAACCTTTCATACCTTCCTCCTTCTCTTTAACTTACCGAGAACAAGGTGAACGGTACTGTATGTATGTAAATCTGTCAAAACTGGAGTAGGATTCAAAGTCAAACTTTGTCTTAAATTCTTCTATAATCTTTAGTTAGTATAAAGTAATTTTAGCGAAAGTTTGGAACTTATTTTAAAAAATGTTTCAACAGTACTAGAATTATGAACACAAAGACATCAGTTTTCCCTACTGTACGTCGCGTCGTCTCCGCTTTTTCTTCTGCTGTTTGGCCTCCAAATTTTCAGTTAATTCAGGTTGACAAATTTCAGGTCAGGCTCAAATTTGCCGCGGTTGACCATGTCCCAGATAATCTAAAAATCTCTAACATCCAAATTTTCAATTCCCAACCAGTTGCCTTTTTGATGATTTTCAATCCTCTTTCCTCTGCACTCACTTGTTGAAACTGTTAGATATTTATCTTTATCCCCCTACTCTACACTGAAATTTTTCGGATTTTCACGTTAGCGATATGCTACATATTGATTGCAAGTTGTATAATATACCCACATGCAGCACACGAAATACTGCAACCAATATATGTAGCATATCGCTAACATGAAAACCCAAACACTTTCAGTGTAGAGCGCATGTCCTTGGTACTTGTACCTCTCGTAGGCTCTTTCGCTTCCTTTAAAAAATAAAGCATCTTTAAGCTTTTTGTAAATAGAAACTTATATTTCAACAAACATGTCCGTATGGAATTGGTGCATTCAGCATTTTATTTCCAGGAGTCAGGATAATTCAACAAAAGCATTCGTTTCTTACAACTTTTTATTCCAAAAATGTTTTGACTGTACATTCTTATTGGTGCAAAATTTTTAATGAAATGAATGTTGAATGGCCAAATACCTTGAATTATAGATACAAAATAAAAGAAATTTATTCGTCGTTCAAAAGTATTGACTCATTTCTGTGATACGCAAATGGAACGTTCAACTGATTCCTTCCTAATTTTATATAAACGAAAAAAACTAACAAAACAACAATTAGAAACGAACAAACGAGCACAATCCAAACTATTTCATTGTTCTTGCTTCGTGTGGGATTGTCTGATAACGTTGTTAACATTTTCTTGTAATCATTTGACATTGAAATTATCGTGTCTGCCATTTCATGCATTTTTTTCGTCGTTTCGTTCAGCGTTTGATTTATCGTGTCTGCCATTTCATGCATTTTTTTCGACGATTCGTTCAGCGTTTGATTCAGAACAATCAACCGTCGATTCAAATCATTTGTTGTTCCATTTAGCATGTTGAACAGAGTGACAATGTTACCGTCAGCATCCGCGAATCCTGAACTCACAATATCCTTCAGTCGAATAACAGCGTCCCCAATTGGAGTGTCTTTCAACTCAGCTAAGGAAAGATTAAGACCTCTTTTCATTTTTTCCGATTCCAACTCTACGTGCGTCAGGCAAATTATGTCTTGAATTTTGTGCGGTATGTAGTCCCGTTTTTTCAAATAAATTGCATGCGTATGCTCCACGATTAAGATATTCTTAGCCTTGAATGTGGCAATAATGTCATTCAGTCGATCACATTGCAAATTATTGTCATTTATGTAAACGCCCTTTAAACTCGGAAGCTGTTTCACCAAACTTTCGGCATCCAAATCCGTCAATTCGTTGGAGTAAAGATATAAGATCTTTAACTTTTTCAAATTTTTCACCGCTGCCACCGGCAGTTCCCTCAGACGATTAGCACTGATCACCAACTCTGTAAGTTCCCCCAAATTGTTCAATAAATTGACGTCAATCTGTTCCAAAGCTCCACCATGAATATTGATCTCTTGCAGTTTCTTCGTTTTGTCAAAAATTCCTGTACCGAGCGTGTGAATGCTGTTGAATGGCATGGAAATTAAAGTTATTTCGGTGCAATTGTTGAATGCATAGTCTTTAATTATTTGAATGCCTTGTTGTATGGCAAAAAAAGACTTAATTTTCGGCAACGCTGTACACAATTCAGTTGTTATCACCGGAATTGTTGATTTCGTTATTTCAAGACTTTGAATCAAATTTGGATTTGATGCGATTGGCGTAAGTGTAAAGTTTTTCATACTTAAATGTACACCAGTTATCGTACAATTTTTGATTGAACCAAAAGTTGAACATTTCACTAAATTGTCACTACTGGCCATTTGTATTTTGCTAGCAATTAGCAAAAAAATTATGTCAATCAAGTGTCGCTTTTTAATTATTTCCATTTTAAATGTATGATGAGATTGGGTCACTCATAACAACTAAGTCCTATGTAGATTTCCTTCTAATACTTGGCGACGCAAAACTGTTATCAAAAATAAATGAGAAGAGACAGAGCAACAAAGCTTAAGTTAATAGAAAATCACACAATTTTTGTTAGTCATATCCGAAGAGACTATTCACTCAATACAGGAACTACGTAACACGTACAAACGTTTGTAACTTTCATTAATTTATAAAGTCTTTCTTACAAATTTTTTCAACCTTCAGTTAATTTAGACAGATGCATTTGTTGCGTGCCCTTCGCTCAACTATATAACCGAGAACATTTCGTATTCGATAAGAGTTTTTCGTCAACTGAAATGTTGAATCAAGTTTCTAGGTGTACGCAGAGTTGTAGATGGGAGAATGCATTCTCTCCTATTATTTGAACAACACCGTACGCATCGTTTACGTTATGTTGTTCGATGAGATTTTAATAGAAATATAACATTTTTCATTCATTTCTCGCATACTCGTACTACACAATGCACCGAAGATGATTGTGGGTCATAGAATGGAATTCAGGAAAGAGAGATTCTTAGTTGAGAAGGGTGGATTGAGAGAAAACTGTGTAAACATTTTCTCAGAGAAACAAGATGTAAACATTGTAAAAGTTGCATTGTATATTCTTCATTGTGTGAGTAGTGAATCAGATCCGTATTCAGATCTAAATGTTGGAGTAGTATAAGACTGAACCAAATAATAATTAAAAAAAATAAAATAATAGTAGATTACAGTGGGGGATGCGGAAATTAGTCATTACATGAGGGATTAATTTTGTGAAATGAGCCAAGCTTTGAAAACTGTTTTTTGACGAGTGTAGAGTTTGTATCCCGAGCCGAAGGCGAGGTATTTAGATTCGATTAGATTAAAGGTATTGAGGGGGGTCAAATTATTATATTTGACAGGAACCTAGACGAATTGTCCTTTGTTCCCAAGCCTCCTCCTTTCTTCGTTTATTTAACAAATATAATGAAAAAATTTTACAAAGAAAGACAAATTGAAAATTATAAGAAATTAAACGATTCAGGTAAATGTGAAAAATAATGTGTCATCTCATTGTGATTTTATGAGTTGTCTAGAATTCAGTGTGTTGCGTCATATCCTTGTAAGGTCTTGTTCTGCTAGTTGGTTGAAAGTTACCATTCCAGCCTTCCCGTCCTTTTAAGGAAAGAGGCCAGGTAATGCACGTTAATTTTGTCGATGGTTACATCTTTTATGCTAAACTCTGGTTTGCCCAGGATTCGTTGCCTGTAATGTCTATATTTGGGGCAGTCACTGATAATGTGAAAACCAGTTTCCTCGTCGTATACGCAGTCAATAGAGAGAAATTTGTTGAGGCCGCAGTGTCCTGTCAGGACTTTAACTACTCTCTTCATGTTAGGTCTATCAAGGTTCAGTAGACAGTCACTGAATTTTCTTAGGGGAGCCTTACAGAAGATTTTTGTGTGTTTACCCCCTTCGTACCTGTCCCAGATTCTCCTATGCTGCACCTCGAGCCAATTTTTAATGATGCGCTTTCTTTCATTTTTCGTTATACCACAGAAGGGTTCTGACCCTATCGGGGGCTCCTTTTCTCCCTTGTCTGCTAATTTGTCTCTCATTCCCTTGGATGCCAGAGTGACCCGGCAACCATAGAATTGTAACCTCATTGTTCTTTTTACCCAGCTCATTGAGATTTTCCTTACATTGAAGCACCGTGGCCGAACTGACCATGGGGGATTCCAGAGCTTCAATTGAGGATTGACTATCCGAGCAGATGTAGAGTCTTCTATGCTGAAGATTCTTGAAAGTCTCGGTGCTAACCAGTTCAGATATTGCTAGGAGCTCCGCTTGCATTACAGTGGTAAAGTATCCCAACGATATGGAACCTTCAATCCCGGCTTCATCACTGATAAAGCCAGCTCCAGACAGCCCTTCTCTCTTGGATCCGTCTGTGTAGCTCACTAGGCCATCCACAGGGGGATAGATTTTATCCATGCCTAACCATTCTTCCCTGCTCGGTATGACACACCTAAAGTTATCGTCCAGCATCAAGATAGTCGAGATCTGGTCACTCCTCATGAGGAGGGTTTCATCTT
>WJQU01002255.1:0-25000 GCA_029228625.1 Pseudolycoriella hygida | reverse complement strand
TGCTATCTCCCTGCTTGCCAGCGCCTAAACCACCTGGATCACTTGGTTGACCACCTGTCTCATTTACTTCAAACACCGATGAAGGCCTTGAAGGTGATTCCGATTCAAAGCCCTGTTCTAGCTGGTAGAAAGGTTATAACTTCTAGAGGTGGCCTCGTTTTTGTATGGAAGCTTTTCTGCCTCATTGATATTCTGAAACCGCCCATTCAGAAAGTTAAAAAATTTACACCGGCTGGAGTGTTTTGCTCGAAAAATGGTGCGTTTTGCAGAAGGCAATAGCAGATAAAGAGCTTAACATTTTTTCTCGGCTTTGTTTGGAAACGTTTCTTTCACGGTGGCACTTTAAGAAAGCTCAAAAAGCACGACCGGATGAAGCAGTCAACTACCATATAAACGAGTTAAGCAAGCCTATAGAGCACTTTTTCAATGCTTTAATTTTCATTTCATTAAGCTTTTACGAGAAAAAATGCAGCTTTTATCGGACGAGCTCAATGACTAGTGATCGCTCAGTGTGTGACTATCAAGTGTATCTTCGGAATAAATCTAACTTTGTTGAAGAATATTGCAATGGCAAGAATATTCAAAATTCCAGACAAAAGCATTTTTTGAAACATTCCAAAAACTTCATCCTCAACGTGAAAAATTCAATTTCTTCCAAATAATCTCAACGAAGAAGACAATCGTAGCAACGACCCAACCATAGACAATAAAAGTGGGGATTTCGAAGCTATCAATGAATGTGTCTTTGTGCACAACTCTCGAATTATTGATGTTTGCTTGGACAAGCATTTTTTCGACTCCAATCGATTCGTCTTCGAACCATTTTTCATACAAACCCGATTGGGCAACCCGATGAAAGATTTCATTGACACGTTCAATGAATGGGAAATCGTCGTTGACTTTGTACGCATATTGTATGTGGTGAAAACGTATTTTGGACATGTGATATCCGTAAATGTTCAAGCGCTTTTGAGCCTTTAGGAAAGCAATGCCGAGCCTTTCATCATTCGAAAAACTAAACGATGTATTGAAGCTAAGTACTTGGTTATATAGCCAATTGCGATTATGATATTCCACTCTGCTGTTCCAGATACCCTCTTTGAATTGATATTCAAGAGCTTCAATTAACTCCTCCACCAACTGATTCTCGTAAGTATAAATGGGAAACGATGAGTGATAAAGATCTTCACCAGAATCGATTTGTGGCTTGTGGATGGGTTCCGTGAAGAAACTTTGTAGAACCGACAAAAAACCGTTGACAACAATTAATCCAGCGATAGTCAGTGGAACAATTAACATGACTTCGATGTCCGACAAACTTCTATAGTCAATGCAGTCATTATCGTTCATCAGCAGATTCAATACATCAGTGATACTTCGAAAAATGAAAAACTTGTTTCTTCTCTTGCGCCGGAAGGCGATTAAGAATGCAATACTAACCGCAACGACAGTGAGGCAATAAATCAGAAGGATGTAAGTTGTAAAGGCTCGTAGATACGCCGAAAATCCAATGTAAGGAAGAGCTTCAGGCACTGAAATCACCGTTTCCTCGTTATCCAATGGGTAAAGAAAATCTGCTTTTCCTTGTGTAATTGAGAAGAGCGTAAATGTTGCATACATGTCGTTCGTATTTTCGATATCCACTCCTCTCACAATTACCGATGACGCATTCAGAAGACTTAGAACGGTCGTCCACAACCTTGTACCAGGATGTGAGTGTCCATAATCGAGAAAAGAGATCGGATATCTCTGAAAATTAGTGTTTTGGTCGATGAAGAACGTGTCGTACAACTCACTGCCAGTGAAATTGATCACACGAAATTTTCCAAACGGATTGAAAGTGAAAGTATTTAGCGAATGACCTTGTGGACTGTGAACTGCTATAAAAATGTTGATAATTCTCAGCCTCCAACACAAGCGAAACAAAACGTCTATATCCTTGATAGATACGGTGACGTTGTTGGGATAAAATATTCCAATTTTCATGTTCACCTGAAGTCTTTGAATTCTTTTGACTCGATTCAGTAATTTTTTATTGTGAGTTAACTGAGCGCAACTAGGCAACGCAATCAAAAATGTATTTTTGCTTGTAATTTCTTTCAATCCATCCAAAACATTGTTGTCATCATGCAGCGTATAAAAACTACGTGGTGTAAAGCGTAAAGATTCCTCCGTCCCACCAGTAAAACGATACATGTCAACTGCAACTGCTTCGAAGACGAAAATGTTGTGGTCGAAGTTAAAGTAATCGTTCAGTTGGTTTATGAGTTCCAGTTCACCAAAGAATTCCTCGAGGTCCACGCAAGCTAATGGCACTCTGATCAAAATTAAGACCACAATCGAAATTATCATTTTTGCAGGAGTTCAGTTCCTCTCTTTAAAATGTTATCAACGACTGTGTTCATGCGCTAAATGCGAAAGGAAAACTATTTTTCTCAGCTTTTTATGACAAGTATATAAGCTCGAAATGTACGTTGTTGCATCGCGACGCAACGAATCCTATAATTTATTCATTTAAAATTCTTATAATTGTACTGAATGAAATATTTCAAGTGACAGACGACAGAATAGGTATGATGGCTCAGATGCGCCGAGTTCGGGGGGGGGGGGGGGCAAGAAGGCCAATTGCCCTCCATGGAATCATGGGTGCTGCTACAAATGTGTAGTTGTCGACCCAGATTTTTATTTTATCTACACAAATAATTTGTCATATGCGTCCCACAGTGGGGAAAACGGTTATCTTCGTCCTCATAAACCTAGTACTGTTGAAACATTCTTGACATAATTTCTGAATTTTCGCTGTAATTTGTAATGACAGATTACAGGAAAAATATAAAAAAAATTTGACCTTAACTCTTCATACCTTTTTTTTCTCTTTAGCTCATGAAGTTACATTACTATCTACACAGTCACGATGACAACGACTTTAGAAATAGATAGGAAAGATGATTTGGTGCAATTTTATGGTCATTTTATATATAATTTTTGGCGTCCAATATATATAGTCCGACACAAAAAAAAATTTGTCCTACCTTGGGGTTCGAAATATAGAGATGTACTAAAACGCCAAAAAGCTCAAAATCGCTTTTTTGAAAACGATAAAAATTTGAGCAATTGGTGATGCCATTAATTTGTCCTCAATTTGTTCTAAATTCTTCACACTTTCAAATTAGTGTACTGACACTTCGATGGTGTAAAAGTGTGTTACCAGATTTTAAAGTGCTTTGTACTAAAAAGTTAAGTACAGTGAAAATTTGTCCTCAATTTGTGCTTTCAGAATATACATTCAAAGTTTTCAAAACATTTCCTCAAACAAGACTGTAAAGGATTATTTTCTTGGACTTGTACTAAAACCTCTATTTAAATATGACCATAGGAACGTTCTGACTCTTGTATTTTCTAATTCAAAAATATGTCCTCAATTTGTCCTTTGCGTATGTGAAATCAGAAAATTGCATAATAGCGTAGAAAACTAGAAAATAGAGTGTACTAAAAAAATTATAAAAGCTCTTCGAAAGCTCCCAAACTAGAAAATCGTTTGAAATCCGATCACCGAAATTTTTTTTAAATGTTTTTGTCGATGATCAAGAAAGGACAAAATGAGGACATATTTCTGCTGCGCAAGGAATAAAAATGTTCTTCAACGAGATATATGAGAAAGTTCGCTTGGACTGCCTAGCGTCACCGGTTCAAATCCGATCGGCGCACAGTGGGCTTTTTGTAGGAGGTTTCGGCAAGGCGGCATCACTCGATGAGAGTGAAGGAAATTATTAATGGATTGTTGATATGTGTTCCATATTAAATGCCACACAAGATAGGCGAAAAACTTTTTTTTTATTTTAACTTTATTTTTAAAAAATCTCTAAAGTTAATAAAAAAAACCTAAGTAAACTAGTTAAAAATGACCATGTTTTTCCTATAAAAACAAATTTTTATTACGATACTTCAAGCCGCAAACCCTAACATGTATATATTTTTGGAATTTAGGGACTTCAAAGATATTTTGAGGACCAATTTCGTTTTTTAACTTTAACTTTATTTTTAAGTTGTAACTTTAGAGATTTTTTAACTTTATTTTTAAATTGTAACTTTAGAGATTTTTTAAAAATAAAGTTAAAGTAAAAAAAAATTTTTTTCGCCTATCTTGTGTGGCATTTAATATGGAACACGTATCAACAATCCATTCATAGTTTCCTTCATTCTTAGCGAGTAACGACGCCTTGCCGAAACCTCCTACAAAAATCTCACTGTGCGGCGCCATTTTTTTTTGTCTGTCAAATCCGTTGAAATAAGAATTTGTACAAATCATACAAGGAACTTATATCGCTCCGCTCCGTTTTCATACGTACGGAATCCAACGACGGGGAACCCTCGGGGGAACCACTCGATAAATAATAACAAAGTAATTTACCCCTCAGAATATAGAGTGTATAGCTGGGATAGACGTAATACATGAACGGCACGAAAAAGAACATTTGTCTTTGTGATAGGAACTAGATCGACGTTCTTCATTTTGCTGAAAGAATAGTCCACCACTACTGGTCTTGCCCCCAATTAGACAAATAGGTCATCGAAACAGTTACACAATCAAAAAAAACATATTAGGCTCCGCAGAGCATCGGACGATGTTTAAACCGTCCGAAGGAAAAGAGTAAAAAATGTCATAAAAAGTTTTCTGCCCTCTTCCAACCAATCACCCAACACCTTCCACGAAAATTCTCGTAAAGTAATTTTGTAGAAAAATCGGACGTGTACGATTGACAGCAGGAATTACGCCCACTCTATCGACAATACAACACGAACCAATCAACAACACTTATCTTGAGAGAAAAAAACTTTTGAATTGTAGGTCAACCTGTATGGAAAAAGGTCAAAAACTCTGATGGAAGCGGAGAGTGTCCAGCATTATGATCCGCACTCACCACATTATCCCTTAAAAAATTTGACGGCAAATCGTAACACGCTTCACCATGAGATTTATTGCAAAAAATTGTTCACTACAAGTAAGAATTAACAAATTTAAAAAAAATTGTACAATGTTCGTCTGCTACTTTAAACATTCGATTTAGTACACCCATTAACATGAATGTCTGCCTGAAACAAAAGAAAATTCTTTACCTATAACTCATTCCGAGTGAATCACTTAATGCTGTTGGAATCCCGCAACGTCAAAATTGCAGCATTCGTCGATTCTCCCGAAAAATTCTTTCCATTTGAAACAACGGGAAATTCGATTCGTTGTTTGCGTCATCAACAAGTAGCGGGCTGCCCGGATCAATATTATCTTTCGTGAGGAAGTTCCCGGTCTACACTCCTAAAAATTAGTTGGGTTGCTACCTAAGCCGCCTGTATCACTTAATTGGATAAAAAATTGAGAAACTCACAATTCTTTTACTTCCAAATTGTTCAAACGAAATGACATGCATCCAATCATAGGATCTGGATTGTATAAAAGGCGAGTTGCCATGGTCTGAGTATCATTCTATGGCCATCGTTGCTGATATACACATGGTCTTAAGACAAGGTGTACTGATGAGTCGTAAACGACGAAATCAGCACTTTTAGTTTTTCGATTTTTGTTAAACAATTGGAAGTAAGATTTAGAATTATGAGTGGCTTTTGAACCTAATTGGATGTTTCCGCCCCTGAAAAGTCTATTAGGTTGCTAACTCCCTCAGTCGATGTATTGTTATCACTCTGCTTTCCAGCGCCTAAACCACCTGGATCACTTAGTTGACCACCTGTCTCATTTACTTTGTATGTGACATGTTTGAGTCGGCTTCGTTTATCAAAAAATCTTCTGCAGTGCCCCGACATCAAACTAAAAAACATTTCGTTTGCGAGGGGCGCTCAGTTTGAACAAAAAGGGCGCTGGAAGTAGGTTTGCTCAGGGCGCCTTAGAGAAAGATTTGTTAAAAAAAGTAATAAATCGCAACGGCTAGTAATCACAAAATGTGTGATTATTAAGTGTATCTTTGGAATAAACAACGTGCCAATCTAATTTTTGTTGAAAAATATTGCAATGGAAAAAATATTCAAAATTCCAAACGAAAACATTGTTTGAATCATTCCAAAAACTACATCTTCAACGTGAAAAATTCAATTTCTTCCAAATAATCTCAACGAAGAAGACAATTGTAGCAACGACCCAACCATAGACAATAAAAGTGGGGATTTCGAAGCTATCAATGAATGTGTCTTTGTGCACAACTCTCGAATTATTGATGTTTGCTTGGACAAGCATTTTTTCGACTCCAATCGATTCGTCTTCGAACCATTTTTCATACAAACCCGATTGGGCAACCCGATGAAAGATTTCATTGATACGTTCAATGAATGGAAAATCGTCGTTGACTTTGTACGCATAATGTTTGTTGCGAAATCGTATTTTGGAAATGTGATATCCGTAAATGTTCAAGCGCTTTTGAGCCTTTAGGAAAGCAATGCCGTGCCTTTCATCATTCGAAAAACTAAACGATGTATTGAAGCTAAGGACTTGGTTATATAGCCAATTGGTATCATGGTATTCCACTCTGCTGTTCCATATACCATCTTTAAATTGATATTCAAGCGCTTCGATTAACTCCTCCACCAACTGATTTTCGTAAGTGTAAATGGGAAACGATGAGTGATAAAGATCTTCACCAGAATCGATTTGTGGCTTGTGGATGGGCTGCGTGAAGAAACTCTGTAAAACCGACAAAAAACCGTTGACAACAATTAATCCACCAAAGGTCAGTGGAACAATTAACATGACTTCGATGTCCGACAAACGTCTGTAGTCAATGCAGTCGTTGTCGTTTATCAACAGATTCAGCACATCAGTGACGCTCCGCACAATGAAACACTTGTTTCTTCTCTTGCGTCGGAAGGCGATTAAGAAAGCAATGATGACAGCAACGGTAATGAGGCAATAAGTCAAAAGGCTGTAAGTTGTGAAGGCTTGTAAATACGCCGAAAATCCAATGTAAGGAAGAGCTTCAGGCACTAAAATCACCGTCTCCTCGTTTTCCAATGGGTAAAGAAAGTCTGATTTTCCTTGTGTAATTGAGAAAAGCGTAAATGTTGCATACATGCCGTTCATGTTTCTCATATCCTCTCCTCTCAAAATTACCCATGACGCATTCAAAAGACTTAGAACGGTCATCCATAAGTTTGTACCAGGAAGTGAGTGTCCATAATAGATAAAAGAGATCGGATATCTCTGAAAATTAGGGTTTTTGTTGAGGAAGAACGTGTCGTACAACTCGCTGCCAGTGACATTAATCACACGAAAGGTTCCAAACGGATTGAAAGTGAAAACATTTAGCGAATGGCCTTGTGGGGCTGTTTCAAACTCTCTGTGAACTGCCGTAAAAATGTTGATAATTCGCAGCCTCCAACACAATCGAAACAAAATGTTTATATCATTGATAGATACGGTGACGTTGTTGGGATAAAATATTCCAATTTTTATGTTCAGCTGAAGTCTCTGAATTCGTTTCATTCGATCTACCAATTTTTTATTTTCGGTTAACTCAGCGCTACTAGGGATCGCAATCAAAAATGTATTTTTGCTTGTAATTTCCTTCATTCGATCCAAGGCATTGTTGTCATCATGCAACGTATAAAAGCTGCTTGGTGTAAAGCGTAACGAGTCCTCCGTGGCGACAATGAAATGATACATGTCAACGGTAAGAGAATCGAAGAGGAAAATGTTGTGGTCGAAGTTGAAGTAATCGTTCAGTTGATTTATGAGTTCCAGTTCGCCAAAGCGCTTCCCTAGGTCACCGCAAACTAATGGTATTCTGACCACAATTAACACCACAATTAAAATTATCATTTTTGCAGAAGTTGAGTTTATTATCCTTTAATTGTTCTAAAAGGCTGTCTTCAAGCGCTAAGTGCCAAAGTAAAACTATTTTTCTCAGCTTTTTATGACAAGTATATGAGCTCGAAATGTACGTGGTTGCATCACGACGCAACGAATCCTATAATTTATTCATTTAAAATTCTTGTAATTGCACTGAATCAAATATTTTAAGCGACAGACGACATAATAGTTATTATGACGGCTTCATATTACGTTGACAAAATCAGTTACACAAAATACAGCAAAAAAATTTCAAGAGTGGGTTTGGAAAAACAGGCCCTAGAAAGTACAGGTCGTATGAATCTCCATCTTAGATCATTATGTTTCCTATTTTCTGGAAGCAAAAACGGGAAAATGAAATTCCCTTTCAAATTTCTTTTACATGCGACGGGGCTGAAAATGAGGTCCTTTCTTGAATTTTTCTGGGATTTAGCCCCTTTGTATGTAAAGTTATGTGTGCACCTGTTTTGGACGATTGCTTGTGGACGCCTTATCGCCATTTCATGGCAAACGCCATTTTGTCCTGTGCCACGTAATGTAAGGTTTGCGATCTATGTCGTGTAGCAATACGAGAGAATTTTTTTGCGGTGTTTTCGGTCGTAAGATTTTCACTCGTCGATTGGGCAAAAATCCTCGAATTTTGTATTTTGAAAGCATAGACCAACCGATAAAGATGCTTTTATTGTATAAAGGAACAGTGTAAAGAATACTTTAATTCTCACAATTAGCGAAATATTTGTGAAAAACCAACACCATAATCGTGTGCAGTAGAGTAACGCTCTCTTTGGACATTCTTTGGATTCTACGGCACGAACCATTCGATTCGCCATGTTCGTCATTCTATTCTGGAGGAAACGATTTTTTTTTTAATTTTCAAAAATATCGGGATCTTGGAGCTCAAGGTCGGGGTCTACCAGAAACGCCCGAAACAGTTTTTTTTGATGTAAGTCAATGTAGAAGTGAGCGAAAATATTGGTTTTTGAGTGACCTTAGCTCAGTGCAACAGCCCTGTTCTGAAAAACTACAGTGGGATGATAAAGGACCGTTCCTACTACCATTCTACGCAAAGACTTCCTTGGACATATTTTTTTGCACTCTAATTTCGCATCAACTTTGCATTAAAATGAACGAATGACCTTTCTGTTTTCTTTAAGGCAAATTTGCAGACACAGTTGAGGAGAAGATTTGTGCCCATGAAATTAAAGATTCGAAGCCTCTCCTCAGAGCCCAGGACCTGACTTTGTCGTAGGGACGGCACTAGGACTGACCTAAGGCCGTTAGGACAGGTCTGGGATCTACACATCCATGAGCTAAAATGTTCTCCTTACTCTCTCTGCAAATTTGCCTTAGAATGTTATTGCCTCTATATTTGACTTCTACAAATATTTATGAAAAACAAACGCCTGTTATACATGGTCGAGTAGCCAAACTTCGGCTCACTCTATGGACTCTTAATCACCGAACCATTCAACCGATTTCCACAAATCTTTTTTCCTTGTTTCCGGCGATCTTTATCTTTCATTTGACACTCTAACCATTAGTTTCCGAAGTGTACTGGACGACATGAAGTTTCATCGACCTTCGAAGAACCCCATCTTGACCGCTTTCTCCGCCATGGCGCCCCATATCTCAGGAACGACTTAACCGACTTAGCTCATCCTCATTATCAGGGTTGTATTCGCTACCAATTTTTTTAGCGGAGCTAACGCTAATGAAGATTGGAAATAATATTAGCGAAATTAACGCTAATCGCTAATTGTAACTAATTTAAAACAAAAAAGAAAACATTTTCTTTGATTTCTTCATCACAAGAAGCTCAATACTTACCAACTGAATCGATTGCTAGTCCGTCTTAGTCACCTTAAAAAAAACAACGATGTCACGTTTACGAAGTCACATTTATTCATTATATAAGTGAAATGTCAAAAAAAAAAAATAAAATTTACAAGTTAAAGTTGTGAGGGTTCCACAATAGAACCCTCAACACAACTATTTCTCATGTCAAAGTATTCAAATTTTCGATTAATATCGTTTGTGTGTGATAGCACTGATCAGATGGATTCCACACAAGATAGGGCTTTCTATTAAGAGAGTCGTTCAATAAATTATTTTCGCTGAAAGTTTTTGTGTTTCTCATATTCTATTTCAGGCGGCAATTTTTGAACATATTTGTGAGCAACACTTTGCTCTTTATTTGAATGAAATTAAACTTTATCAATTTTCGATGCTTAACAACGATCGCCATTTTACGTACAACAACACTGAGCGACTTTCGGCGAAAATATTAATAAGAGATACTCTCTCAGCAGAAACGCCTTATTTATACAAAAATATTTTGACGAATTAATATTTTAGCGAATAGCGAAATTTGGTCTCGCTAATTCCGGTTTTAGCGAAACGCTAGTCGCTATTAGCGGACGATATTAAACTTTAGCTTCGCTATTAGCGACGCCAATACAACCCTGCACATTATTGCGATTAACTTTCAGAAATTTATGTGATTTTGAGAATCGGTCATGATTTCCTCTAGTTATTGTGTTGTCAGACGGACGGACGGTGGGCGCCCATATGATGTGCGGATATTTTCTACAGATTAAGGCCTAAGCTTTCACGCTTCGCATATTTTGTAACCCTACTCACGATTTTTATTTGCCAATAATAGTTGCTCGAGTAGCTATTCGGAAATTTTCGGACTGACCACTACAAATGACGGCCTTTACAACCATCATTCAGTGTGACTCTTATCCTGCAGGGGCGCAAACGCTTTAATCGAGCAGTGAAATTCCTTCTCGAGTACATTCTGAGATCAAAAATAATCAAACGTGTCCTAACACTCAATGACAGTCAATGAGAAATATCAAATTTACGAATACCTTGATTATTCACGACTTTCGTGATTTTTTTCATTTCTCGTCATTGAGCGCCCATCAAATCGCTTCAGATCTCGTCCGGCCCATACTTTTTCTCAGTGGACCATTTGGCACCGTTTTCCGGGCTAAGCCCCAAAGTTTTCGACAACTTAATTTTGACATACATTTTTAGACCCTCCATATCTTCGGAGATTCCTTTTCCACTAATTTTCAGGTGAATAAAAGATTTTGTATATCGTTCAAGATTTACTCCATTTATCGTGTTGATGGGCAGACCGAAAACACTTTTTTAAAATTCTCTTATTTAAACTTCAAAGCAACAAAAACTCCAACTTGTTTGATTTCAAACGTCGTGGTAAACGCAAAAGCATTCGTACGAAATGCACAAAATTAAAATTCTCTAAGTGTATTTTTGCAATAAAACCACGCGTGTCAATCTAATATCGGAAGAGAAGAATTTTCAAAATCAAAACCTTTTTTGGGACATTTTCTTCCAAATAATCTCAACGAAGAAAACAAATGTGGCAACGACCCAACCATAGACAATAAAAGTGGGCACTTCAAAGCTATCAGTGAATACGTCTTTGTGAACAACTGTCGCACTATTGTGGTTTTTTACGAAAAATTGTTGGACTTTAGTCGATTCATCTTCGCACCATTTTTTATACAAACCCGATTGGGTAACTCGATGAAAGATTTCATTGACACGTTCAATGAATGGGAAATCGTCACTGACTCTATGCACGCACATACAGTTTTCCGGGAAATCGAATTTTGGAAATGCGATACCCATAAATGTTTAGGCGTTTTTGAGCCCTAATGAAAGCAATGATTTGGCTTTCTTCATTCACAAAACTAAACGATGTATTGAAGCTAAGTACTTGGTTAAAAAGCCCCTTTCGATCGTGATATTCAAGTTTGCTCTTCCAGATGCCATCTTTGAATTGATATTCGAGTGATTCAATAAACTCCTCCTTAGAGTTGCTATCATAAATACAAATGGGAAACGGTGATTTATAAAGATCTTCAATCGAATCAATTTGTGGCTGATAAATGGGTTCTGTGAAGAAACTTTGTAGAGTAAACTAGAGTAAACTTTGTAGAGAAACTTTGTAAAGCCCGTTGACAACAATTAATCCAGCAAAGGTCAGTGGAACAATTAACATGACTTCGATGTCCGACAAATTTCTATAGTCAATGCAGCTGTTATCGTTCATCAGCAGATTCAGCACATCAGTGACACTTCGCACAATGAAAAACTTGCTGCTTCTCTTGCGTCGGAAGACGATAAGGAAAGCAATGATAACCGCAACGATAATGAGGCAGTAAATCAAAAAGCTGTTAGTTGCTAAAACTCGTAGATACGCCAACAATCCAATGTAAGGTAGAGCTTCAGGCACTAAAACCACCGTTTGCGGGATTTTGAATGGGTAAAGAAAATCTGATTTTCCTTGTACAACTGAGAAGAGCGAAATCGTTCCATACATTTGGTTGTGGCTGTCGCTAACATTTGTTATATTAAGCCGTCTGTCATTTTTTTCAAGAACTAAAGAAGCATTCAGAAGGCCTAGAACGGTTACCCACAAAGATGTACCAATATTCGAGTTACTACCATTTATTAAACGGAACCGATATCTCTGAAAATTTGTATTTTGGTTGAGGAAGAACTTGTCGTACAACTCGCTGCCAGTGACATTGATCACACGAAAGGCTCCAAACGGATTGAAAGTGAAAATATTTAGCGGTGCGGTAATGGGCTCTTTATGAACTGCCGTAAAAATGTTGATAATTCGCAGCCTCCAACATGAGCGAAACAAAACCTCTATATCGTTCATAGATACGGTGCCGTTGTGGGGATAAAATATTCCAATTTTCATGTTCACCTGAAGTCTTTGAATTCGTTTCACTCGATCCAACCAGGGAGAGCAATCAAAAATGTATTTTTGCTTGTAATTTCCTTCAATCCATCCAAGACATTGTTGTCACCATGCAACGTATAAAAGCTGCGTGGTGTAAAGCGTAATGATTCCTCCGTCCCACCAGTGAAACGATACATGTCAACTGTAACTGCGTCGAAGACGAAAATGTTGTGGTCGAAGTTAAAGTAATCGTTCAGTTGGTTTATGAGTTCCAGTTCACCAAAACGCTCCGCGAGGTCACCGCAAGCTAGTGTCACTCTGGCCACAACTAATACCATGACCAAAACCGACATTTGTGCAAAAGTTCAGTTTTTCTCCAAAAATGTTTTCAGCGACTGTGTTCGAATGCTAAATGCCAAAGGAAAACTATTGTTTTCACCTTTGGTATGGCAACCGTATGAGCTCGAAATGTACGTTGTTGCATCACGACGCAACGAATCCTATAATTTATTCATTTAAAATTCTTATAATTGCACTCGATCAAATATTTCAAGCGACGCAACTCGTGGAATCATGAAAGAAAACCATGTAGCTAATAAAAACACACGCAAAGGACCCGTACGTATCAGAATAGATGTGGCAAAATGAATGGATGATGTAAAAAGAATCGAGCGTATCTATTGCCTAAACTCTTAAGTATATGCAACTAAGGCCTCACTAAATTGGACTGGAAATTGCCGAAAGGTCAATATTGAAAAACTTGTACGAAGCAGCGGCGCTGAAAACCTTTCCAGTCCCTTAAAATAGGCCCAGAATTTAGAAAAGACCTAGAGCGCTTAGGAGAGGTCTCCGACCCATATTTCCATAGACAAAAAAGTCTCTCCTTTTTTCTCTACAACACTGCACGAAAAACCACCAAATACACCACCAAGTACGCCAAACACAATTCTCTGGTATTCTAGCGTGGCTAGACAATTGAATTGTGCAGTTCATTTAGTCAACAAATAAAAAACTACACCATTTTCGTAGTAAAACTTGATGAGATCTTGAATTACCTTTGGAGGCATGACTTTCAAGTGGTAGAGTAAGAAATCGTTGGAACTGCTACCAATAGGGGGCGACTGTGAACATTTCTGCTACGATTCACTAGTCCCGAAAATACCTTTAACTGAGATAAATAGATATGATAACAAATCGTCCTTCATGTCCATCAACATAGTAAGTTGAATGACTTACCTCATGATTAGCACGATACGCCGAAATGTTGATCTCTTCTAATAATCTCCAAAACACAATGACAAAATAATTCATAACATTTATCAAGTAACGAAATGGTTTAACGTTTAAGATGAGAAGCGGCCTCTATTCTCCGCAAGTTTGATACCTATGTGTAGTAGTATCAATGAGTAAAAATAATTCTTCGATCCAAATACCGTGTTGGGTCGCGTAGCGTGAGTTTGGCACTAGAGGACACTAAAGCCCGAACCACTCAACAGATTTCACTAATTTAATTTTTGTGATTTTCTGATGTCCACATCTTTCATTCGAAACCTTGAAGAGCGATTTCCGTTCTAATTTCGCAGAGATATAAGTGAAAAAAAGTTCACAAACCTTAAAAAAATCAAGTTTTTGACCCCTTCTTCGACCATACCTTCGAAAGTTTCTGTCCAATTTTGCCCAAATTCAAATTCGTAATCAATTTTATGATTATCTTTCAGGGAAAAAAAAATTCTTGAAAATCGGATAAGATTTACGCGATTTATGTGAAAAAAAGACGTTTGGTCCTAGTAGAGATTCAGTTTTAGGGCCATGGCTGAGTCCAAAAGCCCAAAATTGAAAAAGTCTCTTTCATAAAATGTCAGGCATGCCCAGGTCTTTCAAACAAGAAAAAACTTATGAAAATCGGAAAAGATTTACTCGAGTTATGTACAAAAGATCAGAAACCTCTTAAACGGCCCTAGATTTTTCGATTACCTTTCAGGAAATTGTTTTTTTGAAAATCGGTCGAGTTTTACTCAAGTTATAGCGGTGACATGACAGACGGGCAGAAGGACATTTTTTTTAATCTAAGGACCATGATCGATGCTCCCCCTACTCCTGGGTCCATTTTAGGGTGATTACAAACGTCATGTTAAACGCATAAAACGCCTTTTCGAAGAACTTCGTTCTTCGTACGGGTCTAACTAGGTCCCACCTTTTGGGTGGGTCGGGTCCATTGACTTATTATTTTGTTGTAAAGACAAGACTTTTGTCAGCTTAATTTTGGAGGTCTCGCTAATTCGATTTTAACATCTTTTTTCCCTTGAAGATAATCGAAAAACTGAGTTCAAGTGGGTCGGGATATAGAGTCCATAGAGTGGGCGAAACTCGCGCTACTCGACTACTAGAAAGTTGAAGTGTTCATTAAAGTGTCCCCAGGTCGGTCAAAAATTAATTTTTTACAACGTTACTTCGGAAGGGTTATTCAAATTAAGTCATATATAGATGATATTGTTAGTTAGCCTTAATTATTAAAAATCCACTTTGATAGTTGACTATAAAATTTGATAAATTTGATAATTCTATACGTTTTATTCGCTTTTCCAGCAGACTTCGGATTGGTACAAGTTTTTCAATTGATCAACCAAATTCTTTTCGCAAACAATAATTTTAAAGGCCCTCGCTTCACTTGGCACGCAAAATTGAGCTATTAATATCTATTCGTGAACAAATAATTTACTTGGTGAGACTACGACTCTCGCTTCGCTCTTACCGCAAACTTTACACTAGCTCTGTAAAACGTTTTTCAATTAATTGTATTCTCGAACAAGAAAGTTCAATAGTTCAACTATTGAGCCACGATAATTCAAAAACAGCCACAAAAGTTCAACTATCTCCACTATATAGTCCAACCATCGTCACGCTGCTTCGTATTATACATATATAATAATAGTTCACTAGATGTCTAATTTTTTTCTTGCTGATTTTAGTTTTTTTTTCGCAGAGCCTTGGCGATTACAAACATTTTGGAAAAATGTTTTTGTTGTTTCAGACACAGCGGCTGCTGTGGTGGTCGGATACGCCAAAAGAGTTGCGTCTGAAAAATGCAAAACAGTTTCTATATATATCTGCAGACTGTTTGTGCCTGCTACAAATCTCCAGTTAGGACATGATCAATGTGCATTACCTTGAACCAATGTGAACAATATTGTGTCCCCAAGTTTAAATTTTTCGTGTTGACCAGACCAACTTATAATCTTCTGGATGCACGTTGCGAATAGAAATGACCAGATGTTTCTGACCATTTTGTTTGCGCTGCTTCCACCTTCCTGTCGACATCTGCCCAGCTGTAATGTAAATGTATAATTTCATTATTTGGCACCCAACGTCAACATTCAAAGATATTGAAAATTTACCATCAGTTCGAAGTAGGTCTCATCATTCAGATCTTGAACAAACTGTTTAAAAACTTCCTCGTCGTCAATTGGAAATTTGTGTTTCATGTCAATTTGGACTAAAGGATCTGTTCGAATCAGGTATTTACGCAAGGCAAGGACTTGTTTCTCTAACCACAACTGTGTTTCTGACATCGTTTTAATAGAAACCATAAGCTTGTCTATGTTATCCGACATCAGCTCCATTCGTTTCAGGATTTCATCAGATATCTGTGTGAGATTATTGTTAATTGTATTCATCAATACGTTGTCATCTGAAATTATGTAAAATAAAAAATGATTTTTAAAAAAATCTCAAAGTTCGTGAAGCCTACGTGATTTCTTGTATTCGACAGAATAATTTTGAAGTGGATCTCGACACTGTTCAAAGGTCTTTGACAATTTCGGTTTTTTTCTTTTTAGTTCATCTACGACTGGTACGTCCGATGAATGTTCTTCTTGTTCAGAATGTGTCGAAACATCATCCGAATCTGACAATATAGGCGTAGCTGCTTAAAATATGAATTCGTTACATGTGAGAAATGTTTAATAGGACTCGACTTACCCACTTTAATTTCTTCTGTTTTCCGTTTAGAATTTATTTTTTTTGGAACAGCAACTTTTCTCCTTTTTGCGCTCATGGTAAATCTGAAAATTATAATGAACATTCGTAGTGAAAATTTACAATATTCGGCGAAAAATTACCAATGAATTAGAGGTGAGGGGGTCGGCCTTTTTTTGAAACCTAGAGATGACGAATCAGCAATAAAAAAAATGTCCGTCCGTCCGTCCGTCCGTCTCCACTTTTTTTTCCTAACGGCTCAACCGATCAGCCTAATGTTTTTTCCCTGAAAGGAACATGCCTCCCATGTTTCAAGTTCGAAGATGAGCAAAATCGATCAAGTGGTTCCGGAGATATGGTCGAGGAAGTGACCAAAAACATGGTTTTTCGAGAGTCGGTGAAACTTTTTCGCAAATATCTCACCCAGTATAGCACGGAAATTCCTCATTTTGGTGTCAAATGAAAGCATTTGATGTCACGAAACTGGGAAAAAATTTTTATGGGAATCGGGTCAGGGGTATGGGCACTGGGACCAATGGAATGGACGAAATTGAGATTCTTGGCCATATACGAAAACGGTTTTTCGTCCATATTTCCTTAACTATGCTATATGGAGATTTACTGTCAAAGGCAAAGTTGTAGGGAATTAAATTTAAGCGAACACATGTTTCAGGGTTTTGGGGAAATATGGTCCAATCCTGGTATATGGCCACTTCCATAATTGGACAGGTGACCCAGATCTCCAGAACTATGAGAGTTAGAAAGTTGGTTGCAAAGACGAAGTTATAGAGAATTAAATTTAAAAAAATTAAATTACAGTTATAATAGAACAGAAAATGTTGGATTGTTTGCTTATTTGTATATTTAGGTACGTTCGAGTCACTTTGCCACATCTATTCTGTTTGTCACATCTATTCTGATACGTACGGGTCTTTGGTTATGTTTTTTTTTTTTTCAAGGCTGCCACGCTATTGCGAAATAACGCAAAATTTCGCTATCGCTATCGCTATTCGCTATAGCGATAGCGATAGCGTTTCCGTTTGTCGAATAGCGACAGCGATAGCGTTTCCATTTGTCGAATAGCGACAGCGATAGCGACTTTTTCGTTAGTTTCACGCTATCGCTATCGCTATTTTTCATATGTTGAATATTACAAATTTCTTCGTTCTGCTATGGAAAAATCATTAGGAAACATTCCCGGAAGATACTACCTGCGTGTTTATAAGCAAAGGTATATTGCTTATATCGAAATGAGACCTTTCGAAGGTCCTCATCTGTCTCATTAATTGATTTCCACAATGAGCATTCTCTATTTTAAGTGAACACTTAATCACCAAAGAACTTGAAATGAGACCACTCAACAGTCCTCATCGGTCTCAGTAATAGTTTTTTAAATTAAAATATAAAAATATGAGAAGAAAAGAGGTGACCTCAAAAGTCTCAACACTTTCAATGCATCGAAATTATCTAAAATGAGAAGACCTCAACGTGTACTTTAACTGAACTTAATTTTTTAATGGATCAAAATAAGGATTTTTTTAGACCAAGAAATACATAAACTTGAGACCAATGCGAGGTCTTTTTTTAGTTTCATTTGAGACTTTTTTCTTACTTGGGTGGTGTTAAGCTTAATTATTCTAAAATATGTAATTGGTTTATACGAACCTCGACACGTTGTTTTTATTTCTATATTTCAACTTATTATATTATTTAAACCAAACATCCATCTTAACAAAGTGTAACGTCGAGTCCTAAGTCAATAAAATGAAGTATTTTTATTCAGCAAGGTACCATACAATAGCGAAATAGCGCGAATTTCGCTATCGCTATCGCTATTTCGCTATAGCGATAGCGACGCTATCGCTATTGAATTTTGAATAGCGATAGCGATAGCGACGCTATTTTTTTTTCAATAGCGTGGCAGCCTTGTTTTTTTCAATATTTTTTATTTGAATTTTTCAATTTACAAGTTTAGTTAGATTATATTTATTTTCCCATTGGCCGTTTTGTGAGAATATAGAGGATTTTGTCCAGAGGAACCGAAGAAGGCAAATTCTCCATAATGCACGAGGCATTATATCGTTGAATGGCCAAGGAGAGTCATTGGTTGAGGTAATGTCCCGCGATGTTTCAACCCGTCAAAGCCTTTAGTCTTGAGCCTATGGTATCTATTAAATGTTAGGCAAAAGAGGCGGCCTAAGGCCCGAAAGTTTCCACTGCCACCGGGATGAAGATGTAATTTGATTCTTTCAACTCGGAGTAGCGTCTGTGCTTCAAATAGCTACCGTGCTCAGCGGCTGCACCAGCGCGGGTCGCTGTCTTGCTGACGTATGAATTGGCCAAGGTGTCGAGGCAGGTGGCATCCCATAGTAAAGGTTTGCCTTTAGACCATGGGATTAAGGTCAAGCCATCCGGGCGCTTGCCGTCGTTCCAAGCAGTAGATGGCACGTTAATAGATGAAAGGGCCCGGTGCAATATGTTGTTCAGTTCAGAGTGGCGGGAATATTTGGTGACGTTTATTGTACAGCTCAAGCCGTGTACGCCATCCTCAGAAACATCTGTTCCACAACGGCAAGTGTACTCATGGCAAAGTCTTCCGCCCAAACGCAGGCCCATGCAAATCCGGAGCGTGTTACCTTCTAACAGTGTGCCATTGTTTGATATTGGGATTGAATGTGACCACTTCCCAGATTCGGGTGCTTAGAGTGCGGTGAAGCGTGCTATGTCCTTCATCGAGTCGAAATGTAGGTCATTCTGAATGATTCTATTAATGTTAAGTAGGTCCCACATTTTTTGTGATTCTGGGATTGTTGGAAGTTCTGTAGCGTTCACAGATTGCCAAGCTGATAAAGCCTCGTCCAAGTGGTGGATAGAAATTTCGTTGCCTGATGATTGGAGAAAGTTAGCTACGAGAGATCTAGCACCAAAGGCCGATGCAAGAAAAGCCGGAATACTTATCTCTTGTGCGCGCCGGATACCTATGCCGCCTCGGCTGATCGGGAGAGTTGCTTGGGTCCACTGCTTATCCTCGAGTTGTAAATTGAGAGTGTGTTCAGTGCAATTTCGGATCTCGGCGTCAAAGTCTTTCAAAAAATCCGGGATTTTCCAAGTTGCGCAGGTCCGAAGGAAATACGTCAGCTTAGGAATTGCGAAGCAATTCTTTAGCAGGAAATATGCGACGTGTGGGTTCAGCTCTTTGAGTTTGGTTGTCATACGATGCAAGCTGGATAATATTTCGGCTGCTGAAGACTCGAGTCCTTCGACGAAGATTGGTGAACCGAGCATTGATAAATTTGATCGATCGACGACTTGTATACCCGGTGATACTTCGTTAAATTTTTCGACGACCTCGTGGTCGACGACACCGGAGCAAAAGAAGAGCTCACATTTCGAGGGGTTGATCTTTAGGCCCAGAGACTTCGAGCGTTCGATGATTGCACAAAAGTTCTCGTAAACCACTTCCTGGGTGTCACCGACAGAACCATCGTCGAGGTACCACCCATTTAAGTCTGTTGAAATTTCTTCCACGATGGGCTGGATGGCGAGACTAAAAGCCAAGGATTCAGCAGGATCTCCCTGTTGGGCCCCTACTTGTGATTTCAAGCTCTTGTCGCCGAAGTACAGTGTTGATGGTCTACTGTAGCATTGATGCAGAAATGAAAACAACAGAGGCATTTATATTATTATTATTCTAGAACAAAATGTTTTACTCTAGAAATTTTTAAAGAAAAAAAACCATGCCCCGACGAGTCTCGAACTTCGGACCCTCGAGTTAATACCAAACTATGCTAACCACTCTACCACCGCATCTTCATAAAACAACGAAATGTTATTTGTATCGTTACAGCTAACGTGATTGAATTTAAAATATGCATAAAGCGTACGACACAGTATGCCTGTGTTTCGAATTACTACATATACAATGAATTTCGTTGTTATCAAAGACAAAACGTACGATCGTAGTATGCATGCAATAAAAAAATCACTTTTTCCAATAAAAACAATAAATGTCCAATAAAAAAATAATTTTTGTCCAATAAAAATAATGAATGACCAATAAAAAAATACATTTTCCTTTTACAAAATAATTTTATTTTTTTATTGGACATTTATTATTTTAATTGGACAAAAATTATTTTTTTATTGAACATTAATTATTTTTATCGGACAATATCATTTTTTCTATTGGAAGGTTGATCGTATTATAGAAAAAAATCAAAATTTTAAATTAAATCATTCACCGTATGATGTGTGTATGTTACAAAAATCGAAAATCAAGTCTAAAATATAATTCCTCATTGAAAAAAAAAAATTCATCCACCAAGATTCGAACATTGGGCCCTGAATATGAGAAAATTTGAAAAAAAAAATCCTACGCTCTAGTCCGCACGGCTACCTAGACTTCGTGTACAAAACGCTATTGTGGCCGACATTACACTCTTGTACATGTACATAAGACACATACACGCGTTCGCTTCGCTCACTTGTTCTTGTCTTATGTACTCGAGTATAATGTTTGGGCTACTCTACAGTAGCATAATATATATTTTTATTTAGGTCAAGAATAAAAAAGTTAAAACAAAATTTACTATGTGGCTCCAGTTTGCTTATACAATTCAAAGGAGCCACTTTTCCGTATTATAATAAATTAACCAAAGCTCAAAAAAAAAAATTAAAATAATAAGCGAGGGATGGAAATAAACTAGAAATAACGATAGAAATGAAGGTGGTAGCTGCATTAATATTCAAGACTAAGCATGTTCAAAAAACGATAAATAATATACTCTACTGCATGGATTGTGATAAGGTGTTTCCATTTAAATATATGATCCATACAAAAATATTCATGAGAGATAAGAAACCAAAATCATAAAATTATATCAAATGCCGATATGTTCCCTAAAATGAAACCTAGCTTTGCGATCGAATTGCTGGAGCCGATCTAAGTTCCGAATGTGGGGTGAAAGTGTGTTGAATAGAGTAGGCCCAGCATACGGTAAACTACGTTTTGCCATAATTGGTAAAAATCCTCGGCCTTTTCAATAGATATGAAAATCTTGTTCTATATCGATTGATGTTCTCTGAAAAGGTTAGTGAGCGGTGCTTCAAATCGTTGACACTGCAAAAATAGTAGATTACATTGGATGCGGTGAAAGTAATTCATTACATGAGGGATCAATTTTGTGATGCGAGTCGAACTCACTAGTGTGTATTTAAGCAAAGAGCTTTGGAAACTGTTATTTTGACAAGTATAGAGTTTGCATATCCGAGCCAAAGGCGAGGTATGCAACTATACGAGTCAAAATAACAGTTTCCAGAGCGAGTTGCTTAAAATACACTAGTGAGTTCGCGAGTATCATAAAATTGTCCCGAATTGATGAATTACTTCCAGCATTCAATGTATGCTGTTTTATTGTCAACCCATCCGTAATTATACCATTACATGTATTTTTCCCACGCAGGGAAATCTTTCATTACAAGTATGATATTTTGGGATATTTTTTGTGAAGTAATACGTGTGAAGTAATGACTCTATTACATTCCTTTCTATGTTTCTTGACTCTTTCCCAATTTTTAAAAGTGGTTCTAGAAGTAATGTCGAAAACTACAGAGGCGCAGCTATTCTACCAACAATAGGAAAACCATTTGAAGCCATCGTCACCTCTATTTTATCCACAAAGTTCAATCGAATAATTTCAAAGTCACAACATGGCTTTATGAAGCGCAGAGCTACAGCGACAAATTTAGCTGAGCTTGTTAGATAATCTACCAAAGTTATGGAATCTAGACATCAATTATTCGTCATATGCACCGATTTCCGGAAAGCATTTGATAGAGTTAAGCATTCAATTCTTTTGCACAAATTGAACCAAATGGGTGTTCATTCAAACCTGTTAGCATGGATTGCATCTTATCTTAATGGACGTTCACAATTCGTCAAATTAGGAAATTGCTCCTCTCGAATGTTGAACGTAACCTCTGGGCCCCCTCTTGTTTGTCGCGACCATGTTGGTTGGTTGGTCTGCGACCAAAATTGATACTTTAGGCAATCGATATCTTATTGAAATGATAACTCCGTTCTTTCCCTTGGTTCGATAACAAATTTCATAGATATTTATTCAGATATAAATATACACATAATTGTATACGTGAGGCACACGACATGTTCATATTATTCATGGACGATACTACTAAAGTCTTCTCTTCTTCAGTTTACTTAATGTATGCTGACGACTTGAAAATTTTCGCTAGAATTAAAAATGTTCTTGACGCATGTGCTCTTCAACGTGACTTGAACAGGTTTCTACAGTGGTGCAAAATCAACCAACTTTATTTGAACGTCGATAAGTGTACGGTTATCTCCTTCACTCGAAGGAGATCCAAAATTGAGTTCGGTTACAATATAGGTGATGTTGTGTTGACTCGTGTTAAGGTAATTAAAGATTTGGGAGTCCTCTTGGACCAAAAACTGACGTTCAGTTAACACATACATATTATAAAGACGAGATGTTTGTATGTTTGTATGTTTGTTTGTTTGTTTGTGAATAACGCTCAGCGTTACATCCCGTTATTTTGGCGTAACGCTATACCCATTGCCATAGAAAAAAATATTTTATATATTACCCGACATGCAGGAACAAACGTAGAATGGAAGAATCGAAAGAATATTTCATATGCATGGAGCGCATAAAGAAGTGAAACGAAAAAATATTTTATATACAAGCGCGTGTATATAGTGAGTTCCAAATAACGGAAATATGATACACACGTTATGTGGTGTGTGTATGTTGCAATTGTTTTTCCTTTTGAATGAAATAAAATGACTTGGGTTTTTTCGTGAGGAGGAGATGTTCGGTGTAAAGTAAATATTTTTTGTAATTTTTTTTTTTTGCTTGATGTTACATGTTTGGTGTCAAAGGGAAAGTTGTTGGGATGGGTATGTAGTGTGTCGGGATGACCAGCAAAATGGTGGACGATGGTATGGGATGGACTTGGGATAAAAAAATAATTTTTTTTGTCATGTTATAGACGGGTACGTTGAGTTTGCTGAAGATGTTTTCAGCCTGGAAAATAACACATTGTTGTGTTGCTGTTAGGACACGGTAATGAAAACTTTGCAGAACATGTTAGTTAGCTTAGTGTGTGAGTGTGTGTGAATGACGTCACGAAAATAAAATTATTCAATTGTTACGATATTGTTAATTCAGCAAACAATATTGTTATTTCGATAAACTTCATTGTTTTTTCAATAACAATTTTGTTACTTTAGTGTCATGTGTATATTCACGATTTTTAGATTCAAAATTGATTTTGTTTATATAAATATTTAATGTAAAATTTATTACAAAATGTTGTCAGTTCGATTTGGTGGTTTCAACGACCCGTCTCCAACATGACAAAATAGCATCCATGCTTACTAAGAAAACTCGTTCATTACCTTGTTACGAATTGCATCGACTCGCCTGGCGGCTCGTCGTGCAACTATTCGTAACAAGGTAATGACTCGTTTTCTTAGCAAGCATGAAATCTACTATTTGTAACTTTTTTTTAGTTTGGTGGTTTGGTGTCAAAGGAAAAGTTGTTGGGTTGGCTGTGTAGTGTGTCGCGGTGACCAACAAAATGGCGGAAGATGGTATGGGACGTACTTGGGGGGAAAAAATAAGAATTTTTTTGTAACTTTTTTTACGGTTGATGTTAGATGTTTGGTGTCAAAGGGAAAGTTGTTGGGTTGGGTGTGTAGTGTGGCGGGGTGACCAACAAAATCGTGGACGATGGTATGGGATGGACTTGGGGGAAAAAATAAGAATTTTTTTGTAACTTTGATTTGGACGGGGTTTTGGACGGGGATTTGGACTGGGATTTTGGCGGGGATTTTGACGGGGATTTTGGCGGGGATTTTGGCGGGGATTTGGACGGGGATTTAGACGGAGTTGTTGACGGGGATTTTGGCGGCGATTTGGAAGGGAATTTAGACGGGGTTGTTGACGGGGATTTTGGCGGGGATTTGGACGGGGATTTAGACGGGGATTTTGACGGGGATTTTGGCGGGAATTTGGACGGAGATTTAGACGGGGTTGTTGACGGGGATTTTGGCGGGGATTTTGGCGGGGATTTGGACGGGGATTTAGACGGGGTTGTGGACGGGGTTTGGACGGGGATTTTGACGGGGATTTTGACGGGGATTTTGACGGGGATTATGGACGGGAAAGTAGGCAGGGAAAGCGCCGCACGCAGGGAAAGCGCCGCAGGCAGGGAAAGCGCCGCAGGCAGGGAAAGCACCGCAGGCAGGGAAAGCGCCGCAGGCAGGGAAAGCGCCGCAGGCTAATAATTATCGGGGGTCCAGGGGGCGGCAGCCCCCTGGTATAAAAAAATAATTCTTCACGTCACATCAGAGCTTTATGCACGTTCTCGCTTATTGCTTTTGACGGGGATTATGGACGGGA
>WJQU01002254.1:0-13095 GCA_029228625.1 Pseudolycoriella hygida | reverse complement strand
AAATGTCTAAATTTCTCATTCCTAGGGGTTAACTTTTTCTTTTCTGCCCTAGGGAGAAGTATGAAAAACTCAATGGGCTATTCTACAGCATGTACAATGGGAACGGCTTCAACGAACTTAATGGCAGAAAAGTAAGATTTTTGTTGTATGGAAAAAATCATAGTTAAGCTTCAGTGAAAAAGTTTTTCCAACATCGACAGTTTTGACTTTTAGACCTTTAGACACTTGAAGCCGTTCCCACTCTATATCCTGTAGAATAGCCGCAAAACATAACTCAAAAAAATGCTCCTTAGCTATGTAAATAACTATTTAATTTAAAAAAGAAATGTGTATTTTCGAGGACTTTTTTTAACTTTTATGGAAACTTGATCAGATTAAAAGCGTCTTTATGCAACGCCGTTGTGAAAAGCGAAGTTTCTCATGCATCGTTTCGGAGACGTTAGAGAGGTCGTTCCATAACTGGTTTTACTTTTTATCACTAGTGATAAAAAGTAACTTTTTAGCACTAGTGACAAAAAGTAACTTTTTAGCACTAGTGACAAAAAGTAACTTTTTGTCACCCAAATGAGTTCAAATGATCATTCACTTGGGTGATAAAAAGTTCATTCAAAAGTTCACGTTTCACAAGCTGTTGCATAAAGTCTTTACGAAACACGTTGCGAAATTCGTTGTTTTTGTCACACGATGTGTTATCCAACTCGCTTCGATCGTTTGATAACTTTACATCTAGTGACAAAAACAACTCCATATCGCAACTAGTTGCATAAATAACTATTTCGTAACTCAGTCTGTATGAAACAATACGGGAAAGGACTTCCATATAACTTTCTCGCACTAGTGACGAAATCGCTTCGTTACTAAAAATTTTGTTCGATACAAGTGTCGTGTGATGATGACATTTTATTGCACTCGATGTCTACCGACCTCGTCTTCGTCTCGGATCGACATATGACATCTCTTGCGATAAAATACCTTCATACGACACTAGTAAAGAAAATCACTTGTGGATACATTTTCATAATCTTGCGCTTTTAGGGACAATTTAAGACCCTTTCAACGAACGAACGGTCATCGTCTTTTCGGATGAGGCATATTTAAGCAACAAATACACACTTCCGGCTTGGACGTACCTAAACGAAAACCAAGAGACCAGTACTTCGGGCTGGTAAATGTAAGAGTAAAATTAGAACAGCTGTAAGCTGTTAATTTTGCGATGTTTTGACTTAACTTAAAATCATGGCTCATCTACTTTGCGAAAATTTTATTCAGGCAAACGATAGATAAAACAGAATTAAGAATGATTAAGATGGTTGCTTCGAAAGAACATCGCATTCTAAATTTGTACGCGATTTTCCTTCAGAGCAACTTTAGACCTTCAATCAACCATGCTAAATTCTGATTATTTGTCTCAATATCATTTCAATACAGAAGATGGGTCACAATCGAAAGTAATTGTTGTCATCGCAACGTTAAGGGCTCATATTTTTGTAGTTTAGGCAAACTGACATTCAAACATTTAAAATTTCGCGCATTTATTTGTAGTCATGATGATAATTTTTTAAACACATGATTTCGGTGAAAAAATTCTGAAAATGTTTTCGCATTATTTTATTTTCTTAAATTGGCCACCTACAACGAACAATGCGTTACTCATATAGTGGTAGTTCTCATAAAGGTCAGACCGTCTTCAAATACCACCCCAATAACATCAATAAAAAAACATATTTGTCTACATTCGTGCACCGCACAGTTTGGTTATAAAAAGAAGTTAATTTGATACGAATTCTAAATAAAGATTTATTGCCTTTGGAAATTGGTTTGTTATCGTTTATAAACGAATTGTGAAACTCATTTCACTAATAGTTACAATGAGCACAATGAAATTGGTTCAAATATTGTTGTGGTCATGATGTTTCATTCGTGACTATCGTCTTGCGAAATATCGAAGTTTTTCAATAATTTATACATTCGGTTTACAGTTTCCTAGACGACGAGTTGCTAGCGTAAGATGTACCTTCTTATTGCTGATTTACTAGTAAAGAAAAGTAATTTTATGCAGAGGTACAAAATCGAGAGAAAATTTAGAAAATTACCCTCGATTTTGGCGCCGAAGTATGATAAATTTATTTTATTGCATACGCGCAGTGTTTTCCCTTAAAAACTCTTAATCCAGCAATATAAGTTAAAATTATTAATCGTTGACAATGACATTTGTCATTCTTCTTATTAAGTAGCGGTAGCTACTTTGTGGGAATGCTCTTGCTGTCTGTCTGTCTGTCTGTTTATGTTTTTTGACAGCTGTCAAAGTGACAGCTAACAAAGTGACAGCTGTCAAAGTGACAGCTGTCAAAGTGACAGCTGTCAAAGTGACAGCTAACAAAGTGACACTCTGATATTAGTTTTTTCAAGAAAATTATTCTACCGTTACTTTCATATAGCTGAGCATGCCACGAGACACTGAAACGTGTTTTGGTAAAAAAATTGCATTGTTCTCATGTCAAAATTGACATTTGAACAAAGAGAATTTTTATCAAAATACGTTTTCAATGTCTCGTGCGTGTTAAGCATATACAATTTTAATGGTTTATTTGTTTTCTCTTTTTCGCTTATGCAATAAAACATTTTATTGACATTTGAAAGGAAACATCGGCAGGCCTCGATGTTCCCCTCAAATTTCAATAAAATACTATTACTTAATAGCATGACATCTGTTGGTATCGAGTGAAACATAAGCACTTATGCGAGCATAAGCCAGTTCATTCATTCCTTACGTACATCGCATGTTTGGACCCGTACGAAGTACGAAGGTCCTATACGTTTACTACAAAGAATTTTACTGTAACATGGGGTGGCAGTTGGGCGGATGCATTTATTATCGTCTAAATATGACGAATCAACAATAAAAAAAAGTCCGTCCGTCTCCACTTTTTTTCCAAACGGCTCAACCGGCCACCCTAAACTTTTTTTTCTCTGTAAGATGCATGCCTCCCATGATTCAAGTTCGAAGATGAGCAAAATCGATCAAGTGGTTCCGGAGATATGGTCGAGGAAGTGACCGAAAACATGGTTTTTCGAGGGTCGATGAAGCTTTTTCGCAAATATCCCAGCAGGTATAGCACGGAAGTTGCTAATGTTGGGGTCAAATGAAAGGATTTGATGTCAGAAAATTGGGAAAAATTTTTTGTTGGAATCGGGTCAGGAGTCGGGGCACCGGGACCAATGGAATCGACGAAATTGAGTTTCTTGGATATATACGAAAACAGTTTTTCGTGTTTATTTCCTTAACTATGCAATATGAAGATTCACTGTCAAAGGCAAAGTTGTAGAGAATGAAATTTTAGACTACAGGTGTTTCAGGGTTTTGGGTAAAAATGCCCCAATCTGGGGATATGACCACTTCTAGAATTGAGAGGGATGATCCATATCTCTAGAACTATAAGAGGTAGAAAGTTGCTTCCAAAGGCAATGTTGTAGAGAATAAAATTTTAGCGAACGCGTGTCTCAGGGTTTTGGGTAAAAATGCCCCAATCTTTGATATGACCACTTCTAGAATTGGAAGGGATGATCCATATCTCTAGAACTGTAAGAGGTAGGAAGTTGCTTCCAAAAGCAAAGTTGTAGAGAATAAAATTTTAGCGAACGCGTGTCTCAGGTTTTTGGGTAAAAATACCCCAATCCTGGGATATGATCACTTCTAGAATTGGGAGGGATGATCCATATCTCTAGAACTATAAGAGGTAGAAAGATGCTTCCAAAGGCAATGTTGTAGAGAATAAAATTTTAGAGAGCACGTTTCTCAAGGTTTTGGGTAGAACTGCCCCAATCCTGGGATATGACCACTTCTAGAATTGGGAGGGATGACCCATATCTCTAGAACTGTAAGAGGTAGAAGGTTGTTTCCAAAGGCAAAGTTGTATACAACAAATTTTTAGAGAACACGTGTTTCAGTGTTTTAGGGGAAAATGGCCCAATCCTTGGATATAACCATTTTTAGATTTGAATGTTCTGAGTAGTACTTCGGTAGGGCCTTTGACATTACCTTGGGTAATTTCTATGGACCTTTGAAATTCTTATAGTTATAAAAAAACACAAAACGTTGGATTGTTTGCTTATTTGTATATTTAGATATGTTCGAGTCTCTTTACCACATCTATTCTGATACGTATGGGTCTTTGGTTATGTTTTCTAATATACTGTCACAACCCATTTGAAAAAAGAATTATTCATCAAACCTTGGACGATGATAATGAGAGATGTTGCTTCACTTAAAATATAACTAAGAAACACAATGCACTTATGTGCAAGGATGACACATGCAGCTGTACGTGTGAAGCGGTGAAATAAAGAAATTGTAATGACTCGTAACTAACCGTTCATGGATCATGACCCCTAGTTATTGTTCAACAATTATTTTTATTCGAATAATAACGACATTACCAATTTACTGCTTCATTAATTTTGCTTTGACGTTTTAATTACGTTTGTTCTATAAATTAAATAAAAGCGGCAACGACTTATTTGTTACTTGAAAGACATTCTAAATTTTTCTCAAATGTATTTTGCTAAAACATCTGTCCTAGTTGCTATGTCCCCCAAAAATTCCCTGTCGTCAGTGCTTTGAAGTAAGAACGACGTTTTATTGCTGTAAATACGGTAATTGGAAAACAGTGTGACTCATCCATCAATTATTACAAAAAAACACATTCTTTCCATTTAAACGCAAATAAATTCGCAGCAGAAAAAAAATTCCTTGATAACTAAAGTAATAAATTTTCTGCAGCTATCGCTTAGCATACATTTCAACGGAAATTAAATGTCTTCATTGTAATGCTAAAAAGTAAATTTCATTTTTAAAACGGCTGATGTCGTCGGACTGGAGACATGATAAAATGCATAATTAATTTTGATTCAAAAAAAAATAAGAGTTTTCTAATTCATGTAAAACGAAAACCGGACTTTGGCGTAAACACAATGTGCAAACTTACCAATGGCAGTTTTATTTAAGCCTTCGCCTTTGTACAAAAAGTGTGCAATATCTTTGGCGTTCATTTGGAGCTGGTGATTTTCGCACAAATATTCTATACCTGAAACAAAAAAGTTTATTTTAAAATTTATCTGTTTGGTTAGCAAATGCAAATGAAACGTAAATTATTAAAAAAAAGTTCAATGACTTCGATCGGGCGAAAGCGAAATGTCTTAACATATAAAAATGTAAAATCGTCGATCTACGACTTAGTAATATTTTAAAAGCTAAACAGTTGGAAGTTTTGGAAGTTCTTTTTTTAATTTCGATGGAATTATGTGCTTATCAAAATGTAAATAAATTTACCATTTTAGAACGTACGTCTATGGCACATATCGAGCTATTTTCGCATTAGTAAACAAAAGTCTACAAACAAAAAATAAAGATGATACGCAGACCCGTACGTACTTGTTGCGGAGTTATGTAAAACCCATTTCTTTCAAGTTTAATGCAAATTGTTATATTTAGCGATTTGAATTGTACAATAACGAACATCGAACATGATACATGATGTCGCACATGAAAAAAATGTTTTCTTCCCGGCAGCCGAGTCAAAATTTACCGGCGAACAAAAATCAGCCAACGATTTCCCGGTGTCGTTGGAAGGATTTCCCGCTGTCGCTGGTAGGTTTTTCCGGTGACTGGTTGGGGTCCTATAATGGAATTGTTTTGAAATCGTGTTCCTTAATTTGCAAGTAAGATTTTCAGTATCGATCCAACGACGAGTAAAGCGCCGCCGCAGGCAAAAATTTTTGATTATAGGATTATTTGTAATTAAGAATTTTATTAATGCGTTAACTTAAAATGAGTGATGCGTGCATCAAATTCTTTTGTTTAAACCAGACAGTCAAGCTTATGAGTTAATTGGCTAATTCCGCGTAGCACCGCAGGCAAACATATTTGATAGCAGGGTTCATTGAAAGTCAGAATTTTATTAACTGATTGACTTCCCGATAAGTTTAGCTTCCCGATGAGTTTTACTTCCCGATGAGATTAACTTAATTTCAATTCAATTTATTATTACATTTAAAAATTTCACATTCAATTATTACCTCAGTGTGCATAGCACCTTAAAGAAGCAAGTTAATTACAAGTAATGAATCCAAAATAATCAAAGTTAGTTCAAACTAGAGATATTTCAAAAAATTACAATTTTGAACAAAAGGAATAAGATGTCTTGTAACACCACCACATATTTGTGTGACGATGGGAGTTCCACAAGGTAGTGTCCTGGGTCCACTCCTTTTTTTGATCTTTATTAATGACTTGCACCGTCTCCCCCTAAAGTCTCACCCATATTTGTTTCCGGATGACACTAGCATCTTCTTATCTTCTGTTTGTTTTGCAAACAACATTGTTAATGTCAACAATGACCCCAAATTGCTTTCGGATTATTTTGAGGCCAATCAGCTTACGGTGAATTTTAAGAAGACCAACGTTGTGCATTTCAGATCTACTCGTACAATGATTGACAACTCTCTGAAGGTTGAGTTAAATGGAAATGTGATTACGTCTGTTGATTCTGTCAAATGTGATTTTGGATAAGAACCTTAGTTGGAATTTCCACATTACCAAGTTGTGTTCAAAAATTTCTGGGAAGATTGGCATCTTGAGAAAGTTGCGCTACGCCAGTTGGAATTTTGTTAAGCTTGTATTTCTCAATGATTCACTCTCGCCTATCCTATTGTATTGGCTCCTAGGGTTGTGCTAATAAAAACTTGATTGAGAACGTTGAAAGGAAACAGAGGATTGCCTTGAGAGTTGTTAATAGATTGTCATATAGGTACCCTTCAGAGCTATTGTACTTGGATTTCTGCCCTAAGATCTTATCTGTCGGTAGTTTGTAAATTTGTGTTCGATGCTAATAGAGATCTATGTCATTATTCTGTCAATTTTCGCAGACCGGAACATCGCTATCCTACGAAAGGGTCTAAACTGTTATATGTGCCATTTTCACGATCTGTTTTAGGTAAACGCAGAGTTACTGTTGCTGGGGCTAACTTGTTTAACTCATTACCTTTAGATGTGCGCTCATCGATCACTCAAGCTCAATTTTGTCGTTCTTTAAAGTCGTATCTATTAACGAAATAATAAATTTTTAAGCGGAAACAAGATTTGTGGGTTCTGGTCGATAGAAATAAATGGATGAATGTGCCATAACTTGTATTTGAGTATCATTTTTCTTTTTTTTTCTATGGGCTTTCCTTTGCTATTCACTGACTTTCCATTTATCGATTTTTTGTTTTTTGTATTTGTTCTTAGTTGAACACTTTGATTTTTTATTATGATTTTTGCGATATTTCTATGTCCCTTCCAATTGTTATGCAAAATGGAACATAAATGATATGTTTTTTGATGTTTTTTTTTGAATAAAGAATTGATCCGTGATTTATTAACGACAGCAACATGTGGGAAGATAACGAAATATATGAAACATTCGCAACCCTAAGAATGTGGCATTACAAGATAGCAACCCTAAAATGTGAATGACATAACGACAATATGACAACACTGCATATAACGTCAGTCAGCCATGATGAATTTTGTCGTATAAATAGAAGCCGTATTGCATAGGAGAAACCACTTTGGTTTGGGCTCTTGAACTGGTAACATCGATAGCCAACTGTCTTTTATCGGCTTTTAAAGGGAACACACCCGCAAGGTTGGAGGAACTGTGGCGCGACCTTACTTTCGGACTAGCATATCGTCCCGTTAAAATATTAATGGAGTAGTATATCGTCCCGTCATTTCAGTCTTTGGATTTTTGTTCGTATCGTATCGTCATCAAATAGAGACATAACATATATTCCCGTAAGACAAACATGAAGCACTAGCACATCGTCCCATTAAAGTATTCGTCGTACGTGTCGTCGTTCATCATTCAACCAACGGTCTCCATCCATCGATACATCGGATCCATTTGGTCACCGAATATCTGGTATGGAACGTGTCAACCAACACCAACGTAATACGTTTATGTATATTACTGTAAATAAACCTAAATTCTACACAGCAGTAAACCTACGTCTTTTACAGTCTTGGTTTTTTCAAGAATTTTTTTTTGTCAAGAAATCTAGCTAGAAATTAGCTCATTAAAAAAACCTATACACAGCCACATGACCCAGATGACGAAACATTTCATATGGTACTGTGAGTCCTTTAAATTATGCCGTTAATATGGTATTATATATAAGTCGTAGAAGGTTGTACTGAGATCAAGCTGATGAAGCAAATAATTAATATGTAAGTAAAGCAAAAGAGGAAAGACAAGTAGCAGTGTGAATGGGGCAGTTCCCAAGCACACAACATGCCCCCACCCAAGGCCAATACATATCCCCCCACATTTCTCTCTCACACATAACTCAGAAGCTCTCAAACCAATTAGAAGGTAAATAAAATTTCAAAAGAGAAAAGATAAAAAGAAAGAAAGAGCACAATGAGCAAAAAGGAAACACACGAACAGGACTAACCCGGGTATTGTTGCCATTCCTTCAATTTACTAGGAAAAACACATGGCTTCGAAGAAGCAACATACACAGGGAGTAAGTTATAAAGAGAGCTGTACAGATGTAATCGCTTTCATAGCTCTCGAAGTTCTCGTCCTAGTTGGTCTAACCCTCATCTTTTTCGTAGTGTCGTACCCATGATTCGGTACTTCAAAGGATATAGCATTATGCGAACTTTCGCTCAGGGCATCATGAACGAATCTGCAGACATTTGCCTTGAAAATACTAGTGACGTTCAAAATGCCTTTGAAGTGCAAATTGAATAGCTCAGCAGTCAAGGTCCTGGCAGGGAGTCTACAAACATGTTTAAGGCACCTATTTTGCAGGATCTGCAGTAGCTAAATTATTCTCTCAGTAGTGGTGCCCCAGACGCCCGGCAAATAATTAAGGTGGGAGTGCCCTAGGGCGTAATAAATAAGCCGGAGAACAGATTTCAGCACAAATTTCTTCAATTTACACAATACTTCACTCAAAGCAGCCAGTTTTCCGCACAAGTGTGAAATATGTTGAGCCCAGCTGAGTCTTGCATCAATTACCAGTCCCAGGTATTTGAACTTCTCCACAGAGCTTATCGTCACACCATCGAAGATGAGATCTGGCATGTTATTACCCTTATGTCCTCATGTAATGAATTACTTTCGCAGGGTCCAATGTAATGTACTATTGCTTTTCAAATGCAATTGAGATACCTTTTCCCTAGAGCATTTGTATGAGTAACCATTAATCTGTTTGTTGGACCACAAACCACATGTTTGACGACAACCATGCTTTAATCTACGCTTTAAGATAGACTCAGATATCCTTACACAGAATTCATCGTGCATGGTTGACGTCATACATATCATTCTTTTGCGTATATGGTTTATTGTCGACACCAAACACCACAACTACCCGAATTTAAAAGTTTCAGTATACTTAGGAACAGTTACTTTCATGCTATAAGTTGAAGAAAAATATTGTACAGACTTTGAGGACAGTATGTTTGCGAACAGTTGCTCACTTCGTTAAATATATAAAGAGCCTATTTCCCGAAATGCGTCATACCTCCACAAATACATTTGTTTTTCCTTTAATACGCTGGAAAAAAGATTGCCTCTTTTTTCTTTACAACACACTGCACAAAAACCTTATCATTACAGGAATATTCAAGAAAAAACACCAGTGAGTTTGCCCTCAACATATTTTCACTAATTCAATTTTCTTGACTTTCTGATGTCCACATTTTTTATTCAAAACCTTGAAGAGCAATTTCCGATCTAATTTCGCAGATATATAAGTAAAAAGTTACTACTTTGTCGACCGTAACTTCGAAATTATTCGACCGATTTTGCCCAAATTCAATTTTTCAGGAAAAAAAAAAGTTTTTTGAAAATCGGTTGAGTTCTACTCTTCTATTTTCAATACACTTCCATTTTTTTAGCTGAAGTCTTTGGAATCGCACGGTGCTGCAAGATGATGCTAGATAGCAATATTACAAATTCCGAAATATTTATTTGCTCAGACAGTCAAAGCGCACTGGACATCATTAAAGCATATAAAATCTCCTCGTCATTAGTCCGTGAATGCAGAGAGAAAGCACAATTATTGGCCCAAAACAACTCACTAACAACTCTAACCTGGGTCCCAGTCCACAGTAATATCGAAGGCAATGAAGTAGCTGACGGCTTAGCGAAATCTGGGGCGAAAAGCAAATTTATAGGCCCTGAACCTTTCATCAAAACCTCAACATCCACCGTAAGGAGCTATATCGCAAAATGGAAGAATGATAAGTTCAAAAGATATTGGAAATCTATTAACCACGCAAAACAGTCCAAAAATTGCATAAGCATCAATGCGCGTAACTCTCGATTCTTTCTATCACTTAGCAGAAGAAACCTCAGAAGAATGACAGGAATACTCACAGGACACTGTCTTAACAAACATCTTCACACTATCGGTGTCATCACCCTTCTGCGCCCAATGCGGTGATATAGAATCGACGGAGATTACCTTAATCGTACCAACAGAATTTAGGTAATCACTTGTAGGTATGCACAACAGGCCCACTGGAGGCTTAGGTGCGGGACCTCGGCCCACCCACTCTAATCTAATCTAATCTACTGAAGTTATCGCGGTTACATACGGACGGACGGACATTTTTTTTATGGGTGATTCGTCATCTAAGGACCATGTTCGATGCTCTCTCACTACTTCCAGGTTGAAATTGGGGTCGTTACAAACGTCGTGGTAAACGCATAAGACCCTTTTCGAAGAACTTCGTTCTTCATACGGGTCTAAACATCATACCAAAAGGCCAGTGTGTTACTATGGGAATGAAACTACATTTAGATTTCAGGATCCGGCCATCTGTTGTATTTTTGTTGTAAACGTTACGAAATTGGGGAAAATAAAGGAATTTTTAACTGTAGGAAGTTTTTGTGAAATTCAGAGAAATCCATATCAACGACTGATTAAGGCGGTATTTACAGCTTTCATAGCGATTGCGATTCGCAGAAATACAAGTGTGAAGATGAGATGTCTAGCATATCCTAGGGAAGAAAATTGATGGTGAACTTGTCCGGTGGTGCGCATAGGGTAACACCCGAATTGAACGACGACGGGACTGTCGTGACAATAAAATACAATTGGCCGAAGGCAATGTATAATGTGACCGAACTGTTCAAAAATTTCACTTCAAATGGAGATTTTGCGAAGAGCCATCCCAAAGTTTTGGCTGTTGGAAACGCACTCGAAAAATGTCGGGCAAACATTGACAGCGGCTCCGACAGCTGGACGAAATTCGGCATCACCAGACATGATGGCATATGTCTCCCCGAAGTAATGCTGTGAGGCGGTTCCGGGGAGAAGAGAGTATGAAGACTAAGGATAGGGGTTTTAGTTGACAGGTCATTGAAGAATGGAATCCAACACTATCTTAGTCCGGGAGGATCGGGTGTCTATGAAGATTATACCACCCTTATTAAAAAAAAAAGACATGATGGCATGCAAATCGTCATGATGGAGTTTACGGGATACGTCAAGGACTATCACAAAACCAAGCAAGACACAACTGTTGAGTTTAACAAATAATTTTTTCCAGTTTCTCTGGAATGAAGTTTTCAACGAATGTCACATTTCCCGCAACTCCCGGTACTTAAAGTGCTTTTCGATCTTTCGATTCATTTTTGCATAAAAATCAAAAGACTAGAACATCGTAAGTCAAAAAAATAGGTTTAGAGGTTGCGCAACGAGGTTGAATTTTAGGAATTTTTAAATTCCCATGGAAAAAAAACTTCGGTGACATTGCGACCTCCAAGCCTAATTTTTTTGACTTACAATTTTGTAGACTTTGCTTCACAATCCAAAAATGAATTGAAAAAACGTTAAACTTGAACTTCTACAAAATTTTCATTCTCCATAAAAAGGTGAACCAGCCTAGTACCGGTCTCTTTTTCCTCTTATATTTCTGTACTGCGACTCGCAAACGCGGAAGTTATAACGAGAGCCTAAAGGGCGAATAGCGAACATCTTTTTTTGCATTTGCACTGTAAAATAAACTGTTTACAGCATAACAGTACTATAAGATCAATATTTAATATTTCACACATAATTTGACTCGAAGCATACATAACTTTAAATAAACAGGTAACCTAATTGCCGGCATATCAGTAGCGGTCATTAATTGATGAATGCTATTTTTACATTCGCGCTGAATGAAAGACGTATTTATATAAAGCCACAATATTTAACGTATGAAATGATATCACAGTACATTGTCGTCTTCTGGACACGAGTTACAATACAATTGTTGTTTTTGGAACAAAACAACTCTTTATCATAAATTACTTGAATTTATATCAATGTACGCGACGTTGACCGATTTAAGTCGTTTGATATCAGTTCTGTGCAGTCGTATGAATTGCAAATTAAAATTTTCTTTCGCTAAACGGTTGCGATAAAACAAATGGTTATGTCGTGCCACATCATTTTAGTAATCTACACTCCAAAATATTCCATACAATTTGAAATACCTTGGGTTAAAGTGTAGTTAAAACAGTCGGTACGGTTTTTTCCGTTCTACTTACTGAAAAAAAATCAATTATGGCCACACGTTCTACCTCAGCTCCAAATTGTGCAATCAAATATTGGATTTACATATTATTGGGTTAAACTTTGGGTTAAAGTTCAGAAATGTTCAACCGAAAATATAAGAGGAAATTTGGAGGTTAGATCGAAAATCTAGAGCCGAGCGTCGTTTCTCTAGAAATAGAGTTTTCTTGTAGCCCAAAGACCTCTAAGTCATGCGCTTGGCCGCAAAATTATTGAGACAGTCACATTTTATCTGCAGCGTCCATATTATGTTTATCACAAACATATAAAGTAGCCTAATTCACGTCAATTTTTTTTTCTTATTTCAAAGGTCTGGATCGTTTTCCTGATATCCCTGACTATGTACAGAAATGTTGTAGTTATAGTTGTTATGTTGTAGTTATAATTCACAAAGAACTGTCAGCTGATTGACGTTTTCCTTCATAAACTATCAGCTGATTGGCGTTTTGGGAGCGTTCATAAATGGCGTCTGTGTTA
>WJQU01002253.1:0-25000 GCA_029228625.1 Pseudolycoriella hygida | reverse complement strand
CCACAAACAAACAAACAAAGAAGGAAAGAAAGAAGGAAAGGTTTGGCTATTGGCTATTTAAAAATATTCGATTTGGGTCCGTTTTTATACAAAATATCAAACTTGTTTAATTCATATCTCCGGAATGGCTGTACAGGTTTTAATGAGTAAAAGAGCATTTCGGCCTAAAATTTTGCGTAGAATCCGGGAAAAATATTTTCCAGGGGGTACATCTCACGGGGGGGGGGGAAGTCAAAAAGTTCCTGTATATAAATGTTCCTTAGTCTACGAAATCATTTCTTGTACATTTTTTGGCGTCACGGCCCTTTACTACCGTGGGGACATGATAATTCGTTAGTCTCAAATTCTACTATAAATATCACAGAAAATTTCTGAATTAGATACGACAGATCATTTGTGCTAAAGACTGATTTTTTATGAAATAGCGTATTTTCAATAATCGTCGTGGTTTCGCATACTGACGCTGACTAATAGAGTTTTTAGCGCATTTACTTGAAATGCCGAGAAGCGGATATTCGTAAATTCCGTTGATAAAGAATTTGCAAAAAAAAATCTGTGGATTTTTCAGAGTTTTCTTTGATTTGGAAACTATTTTCTTTTTTGATGGATTTTCAATGATTTCAGAGCCCCCCAAATGTTTCATTGATATATTTTGTCCATTGGTTTTTTGTCCGTGTGCTTCGGGGTCATTTTCAGGCGATTTTTTATCCGGGTTATCTTGGGTTACCCCGCCCTAGAGCCGTTTAAATTATTCGGAGAATTCAATTGTTCAAACAATGAAAAGTCCAAATGTCAGACGAAAGTTCTTTGAGGTGAGTTTCTTCTAGAGAGCGTTGCAACGTTACCCGTCGAAGGTAAGATATTCAAGTGAAATCTTTCTGCACTCACAGAAATCCCTTTGATATCCAAGGAAATTTAACAATTTTCAACAACACAAATCCTTAATGCTATAAAAAAAATCTCTTCAAAAACCTCATAACCATAGATTATGTCATTAGTTTTATGTTTGTCCGTATTCAGCTATGAAAGCATGGATGACGCCACTTGAGAAAAGGAAGTAATTCACTGTTGAGACGTTAATTCAGCTATGAAAAAAACATAGATGTCACTACTTGAGGTTCGGTGACAAGACACGGTCTATTGCGACAGCATTTCGAATTTACTAATTATTACAACCAAAGTTCTGAGAATAAGAAATTAAGAGGAATCCTTTTAGGGACCATCCATAAATTACGTACGATTTTTTCAGTGCTGTCATCAGATTTAAATCAACAATAACTTGAAAAATATTTACTACCCCCTAAATGGGGGGGTCGGCCATACATTTGACGTCTCAAAAGTGAATATTTTCCAAGTTATTGTTGATTTAAATCTGATGACAGCACTGAAAAAAAGGTACGTAATTTATGGATGGTCTCTTAGAGGAAGGTGAGAAATGTATACAAACAGAAATTGTTGAATATCTGCTTCTCGATACTAACTGTAGTTGTGCCTGGTAAATCAACTTACTCTTATTCCCGTGAAGCATGAGAGTAGAATTATTTTTGTGTCTAATAAAAAGTGTTTCTATGAATTATTTCAAGTGCGACATTGCATTGTGCAACATTTTCCAAGCATAAGCCATGCTTTCAACATCAACAACCGAATGAAATGTCTTAAATAACCTGTCAAAATCAATTTTGATAAATTAGAGAATCACACATACTGAAAAAAGTCCATTGCAATACGATCCAATTACGAGACGTTAAATCAAGTCCGATTACAAGTTCAGTTTGCATTAATGTTCGTATAATGCTTTGAAAGATTTAACTAAGATTGATCATCCATCACTTCATACCATTTATATCATCACAAATTGACGATAACTGACATATTTCTTCTTGTTTTTTTACAGAATAAATTGCAACATGATGTATGACATCCCGATAGCGGAAATGACGATATTCTGAGAAAATTGCTAAATTGGAAGAGACGAAAGCATCGAAAGTCGGACCTAATCTTTAGATATTAATTTCAATACGAAACGGTTGAGCCAAAATCCAACATAAGATGACTGCCAGATTGCAAATTTTTATTATTTTAACAATAGCTGCCAGTATCGCAGATGGAGATAGTATACACAGTGGTGTTGACTCGCTTCCGGCTATACCAGCTATACCAAAAGATCCAAATTCCAGATGTGAAGAGATAAGACTGTCAATGTGCCGAGGAATCGGTTACAATTTAACGTCATTTCCGAATGACATGAATCACGATACTCAGGAAGAAGCTGGCTTAGAAGCAAATCAATTCGTTCCATTGGTCGAAATGAAGTGCTCGCCAGACTTAAGATTTTTCTTATGCTCACTTTATATGCCAATTTGTATCGAAGACTATCACAAACCGCTTCCAGTGTGTCGTTCAGTATGTGAACGATCACGTGCTGGATGTGCTCCAATCATGCAGCAATATAGTTTTCAATGGCCCGAAAGAATGTCTTGTGAACGGTTTCCTGTGAGCGGTGATCCGGATAACTTATGCATGGAACCGAAAGATGAAGGCGGTAGCATGTCGGGAGGATCAGGTGGAAGTAGCAGTAATGGAGGTATGGGTGGTTCTGGTATGAATGGACCGAAGAAAACCACTCCCAAAGACAAATGCAAGGGTAAAAATTCAAAAAACTGCGCAAATCCCCCAGGGGAAAAGGCAAAGGAATGCAGTTGCAAATGCAAAGCACCCTTAGTTCTCCTGGGGAAGGACAACAACTATTACAACACAAGTGTCGCAAGGGTCGCAAACGTTCCAAATTGCGGCATTCCATGCCACGGCGCGTTCTTCACCATCGAAGAAAAGGAGTTCGCACAATGGTGGATCGTCCTGTGGTCGGGTCTCTGCTTCTTCAGCACTCTAATGACACTAATAACGTTCATTATCGACACGGAAAGGTTCAAATACCCTGAGAGACCGGTAAGTTTTTAATGGATATTTACGGAGAAAAATGACAAAAACGCGAAAGGCTACTATCACCAAAGTATATAAACAGAGAAAATAACGCAGGTCCTGAGGGAATCACAAGAAATACGGAGTCCAGGTTTGCGGTGAATATTGTTTATGTCATGTTGCACTCATATGAAATTGACTTCTATTCGTCAAGTTGCTATAATTGCTTCGTTTCTATATAATCTTTTTCACCTCACCACTAGCTGCAACTTGACGCAACCGAATTCCATACATGTACAACATGACAAAAACAATATTCACCGCAAACTTGGACTCCGCGGCTAACTGTGGATCTGCGCTACATTCAGTGTTTATATATTTTGACTATCACATGAATGCAATAGTATATTACATAACAAGCAGAAACGGCTGATTTAGACCCAGGAGTTGAACATGTCAGAGGGTGGTGGTCAGCGGACTACCGCAGTGGGTCTAAATTTGCCGTTTAAGCTCCGTGTTGTGTATACTATTTTATGCGCAGACGGACAAAAAGTCAGATTCCGAATAAAACACATAGAGAAATAATTGACAGATGGGAAATAAACCATTGTAAACCATATTAAAGTAGCGATAGAGTGAAGTCAATGAAGTGCAGTGAGGTGCAGTGAGGTACAGCTAGGTACAGTGACAGACAGACAGGAAGGGTGAAAACATAAAGTAGCTATCCCTACTTGATAAAGTAGGGAAATAATTGACAGTTGGGAAATAAAGTAGGGAAATAATAGACGGGTGGTAAATAAAGTTGTTTCCAGGTGGAAAATAAAGCAGGGAAATAATTGACAGGTGGGAAATAAAGTGTGGAAAAAATTGACGGGTGGGAAATAAAGTAAGGAAATAATTGAAAGTTGCAAAATAAAGTAGGGAAATAAAGAACTGTAGTAATAACTGACTTAATTCTGGGTCTAAATTCTGTGAGGAAATCTGACGTTTTTTGTTCCTCTGCGCATGAAATAATAGTTGCTCCGAGTTTCCGCACGCAATTTATGCCAAAACATGTTTGCTAATTTCTTCTTCTCTTCCTTTTCCAGATTGTTTTTCTATCACTGTGTTATTGCATGGTCGCAGTTGGATATTTATCGAGAACAGTTTTCGGTCATGAACAAATAGCCTGTGACGGACGTGCCATAAAATACGCCTCAACTGGGCCTGGATCTTGTACGCTAGTGTTTTTGTTAATTTATTTCTTTGGCATGGCCTCATCAGTTTGGTGGGTCGTACTCGCATTCACATGGTTCTTGGCGGCTGGTCTTAAATGGGGAAACGAATCCATTGCCAAGCATTCTCAATATTTTCATTTGGCGGCCTGGTTAATACCTACATTGCAAAGTGTATCGGTGCTGCTGATGGCGGCAGTTGACGGAGATCCGATTGCTGGAATCTGCTACGTGGGTAACTTGAACACAGAACATTTGAAAACGTTTGTACTAGCGCCATTGTTCGTTTATCTTGTGGTTGGAACTACATTTTTGTTGTCTGGATTCGTGTCACTCTTCCGTATACGATCAGTAATAAAGCAACAAGGAGGCATTGGTGCTGGGGCCAAGGCAGACAAATTAGAAAAATTGATGATTCGAATCGGTATATTTAGTGTGTTATACACGGTTCCTGCAATGATTGTCATTGCATGTAGTTTGTACGAGGCCGCATTTTTCGAAGACTGGATGACTGGCATCGCGTGTCCATGTAAAGTTGCAGAAGGGCCGCGTAAAAAACCGTTGTACTGGGTGCTTATGTTGAAATACTTTATGGCACTAGCCGTTGGTATTACAAGTGGAGTCTGGATTTGGTCTGGCAAAACAGTTGATTCATGGAAACGACTGTGGAAACGATTATTCGGTTCACCGGACCGAACCGGTGCCAATCAAGCTTTAATAAAACAACGCCCGCCAGTGCCATATCCGTATGCCGGATCTGCAATGGGTGTGCCAGGATCAACGGCTGCATCCTTATTAGCAACACCATACACTCAAGCCGTTGGTAGCGTAGCATCAACAAGCCATCATCATTTACATCATCACGTATTGAAGCAACCGCCAGCCAGCCATGTATGACCTGGAGAAATTGGCGGTGCCTCAGTTACAGGCGGAACTGGTTCCGTTGTTGATCCGCGCGCCGTCTCTGTCGTTGTTACATTGCCTGGGCCACATCCAGGTCAAGCATTAAGTGACTACGGTCCTATATAGTTAACAGTGCGACCCGACACTGCCCGCTGGATACAAAGTAGTAGCTTCAGTCAACTATAAAGTGTCCCTTTAAGTCGACTTAAATTGACATAAAGTCGTGCAGATCGTCGCATTTATGCAGCTCTCTCTAGTCCATAATTTTAAATAATGTTTTTTTCCAAACAGGCAGTTTCGGTTATTTTAGACAACGCGACGCGCCAAATGGTGCGCCACCGGATTTTGTAAATATTGAGTTTCATTCGACGCAACAGTTTCGTTTTCAATGAAAAAAAAATATCAAGGAATTTTGGTTATCAGTTTTTGTTCTTTGCCCTTCGTTTGTGGAATTGTCTCAATGCACTGAGATGAATGATGTTAATAAAATAGCAATTAGCAATATTTATATAAATTATTGTAGAGGCGATAGTGCGTAACTAGAATGGACCATTTTCATAAATGTTTTTGTTCGAGTTGATGTTCTATGAATCGGTATGTGTTGGAAATATTATATTCTTAAAATTTATATAAAAACAAATAACGAAATCTAATACACTGCCCTCCAAAAAATGGAACATTTCTAATTTCTACTACACACAATGCTATTTATAATAACGAAAAGAGAATATTTGACGAAATACAATAACAGTCACACAGCATACAACTTATTGAAAATATAACAAAATAAAAAGACCTCAACAAGGTGCATTTTTGAAATTTTGATACGTAAATTAGTGATAGCATCAAAATGTAGATTATATTACATGTGATTAAATTAAAATATGAATAACAGACAGTTCTTAGAGATGTGTTTGAATAAAGAAATTGCTTCGAATGGTCCAGTTGCGATTGCCTTCGATTCTGTCCAGTGGAATTTGCGGGATACCGTGCAATTGAAAAAGTTAAGTGAAATGAAATGAAGCTCACGAAAAACTCATGTGTTTATGGTCTAGTTATTGGTGTCCCGTGTCCCCGGAATAAGTGGTCTTACAAATTAATATTCTCGACGAGTAATACCGCTAGATGTTTTTCGCTAGAGTTAGAAATTTCACAGTGAGAGAGAATGGGATCTTCTATCTATAACAGTTTTCAGAATATTTGAATTTTTCCAAAATAAATTGCATAGATCGATCCACCCTAACATTAGCGGCCATATTGACAGGCATCGCGACATGCACCACACGACCACACCGAAATCAACAACTTTGCCTTTAACACCGATCTTCTATCTCTTATAGTTTTCAAAATATTTGAATTTTTCCAAAATAAATTGCCTAGATCGATCCACCCTAACATAAGCGGCCATATTGGCAGGCATTACGACATACGCCACACCCAAGCCGACAACTTTGCCTTTTACACCGGTCTTCTATCTCTTATCGTTCTCAAGATGTTTGAATTTTTCGAAAATAAATTGACTAGATCGATCCTCCCTAACATTAGCGGCCATCTCTTTAGGGCTCTAGCTACGTCCATCGACCCAAAGTAAAAAAAATTTTCTTCCATAAATTGCTGGGCATTCCCAGACCTTTCGATTAATTTTTTTTTTTTTTTTGAAAATCGTAAAAGATTTACTCGAGTTATGCACAAAAAACACGTAGGGCTCTTGTACAGACTCAGTTTTAGAGCCCTGGCTGAATCCAGGCGCTCAGATTCAAAAAAGTTTCTTCCATAAATTGTAGAGGGGCTATTCCATTGAAAAGTTGAAAATAAAAAAGTAGATGACCTGGGAACCACGTTTTCCGATTAAACCGTTCGTCTGACAGTGTTTTCTTGTATGAGAGACTTATAGATAAGGTTTTTCCTGAAAAATGTTTCATACATCACAACTCTCGCATCTTTGTACGCTTCAGGAGATTGACACGGTTCCCAGGTGATATACAAAATTCATTGCATGGAATTGCCCAGAGAATTGCTTTATCTTTCGAATAAAAAAAATTTGTCGAAAATCGGAAAAGACTTACCCAAGTTATGTACAAAGGACCAAAAACCACTTAAACGGTCCCAAGTGCTAACAATCTTCCCGACTGAGAAGCTTTGAGTATCGCCCAGGATAAGTAATCATCTAGGGTAATTAACTATGTGCAGACAGAGGAAAAATTGTCAAACCACGAAGGCTGGGGGCAAGGAACGGACACCCAAAAACAAATGGGGATTTCTTGTATTTCAAAGCATAATGCACACAATGTTTCTGTTAAAAAATAAGATGAAAAAAAGAATGATAGGAAGAAGAAAGCGCAATTTCCCGCAATCCACAGATAGATCAAACAAATCGAAATTGGATACTTTACTTCGAACTATTTGTAAATCATTAAATGTTTTAGTAATCTTTTTGTTACATTGTTTGGACTGCAAAATTTGACTGGTTTTTATCAAAAACATTTATAAAAGCAAATTTTTTCTGTAAATAAAATCATGAGTTTAGAGACTGCATGGTTAGCAAAAAAAAAGTGGAAAAGTACACAAGAGTAGAAGAAATGAGTTGCAATTGTTTGTAGATTGTTCATCGCTTTAAAGAAATCTGGTAGAATGTGAGTTAAATTATGTAGAATCATGTAATTTTGCAAAATATGAAATCGACGTTTGAATACATTTTCTATGCGCTTGTTACAGTCAACAATTACGAAAATAAAACGAAAAAGATTCAGAATTAAAACACAAAACTGAAATAAACAAAATGCAGCCACACAAAAACATATCAAAAGTCAAAATTTCCGCTAGAATTTCGTATTTGAATGAAATTAAAATCAAATTTTGCATATATTCTTCTTAAGAATGACCTACCCATTCTCTACATCTCTTTCCCAATGTTGTAAATTTGTATTGAAGTTTAATATTAAAGAAATGAATGAGTGCATTTGTGGGATATGAATCGTACAATAATTGTTCAGTTGGACAACAAAGAGGAATTTTTAGGTGACATTTTGAATCGGATGGTAACAAAAGACTGATGGTACAAAAAGAACGGTGATGGCCGTAATAAAGGTGTTCAGTGCGGAAAGTGGGTGCATCGAATGCGGCAGCAATTACGAAATAGAAAAATGAGTAGGGGACAACGTTTTGCGAAAACGTTTAATTTGAAATTGTACCGCTATGCATAGCTAGGTTCGCAGGCAGTTGTTATTATGAGCTGTGAAAATTAGACTTTTTTTAGAATGAGAAATGCCGACTTTTTCTTCGATTTTTTTGGAGAGCTGTCTTCTTCCGCAGGTTGGTGTTTGGACAACTATTTATTATCCTTAAGCACATCATGACGAAATAATAACTATTCCCGCTTGTGTAGTAGGTGGATGGAACTAATTAGAGTTTTTCTGGAAAAAAATGCTTAATGTTTTAAGCTGCAAACGGAGGGTTCAATATTCACACGCGTGTGCCGTCATATTCACAGTTGAATTTTGTCCCTTTACCATTTCTAACATATTTTCACGGGTTCCACTTCACTTGACGATCACCTTATTACAGTATTGCCTTATTCTTGTAGTGTTACCTGATGGAAACGAACTATATGTGCAATGAATACACTTCCCGGACGGAATATATACAAATTTTCCATGACAAGGCATTACCACACGATTCTTATGCGATTTTTAAGGGAATGTGTTCACTTAACCCTGACGGGTTGTAATTAAATCGATCTTATTTTCCTCATTTCAGCGGCGCCGACTTCCATTTGACTCAACAGGGACACTTCACTTCTGTAGGCAAATGTATTACTTTGAGTTACACACCACGGAAATTTTTATTGTGGCTGTGTTATTGTTCACAAATGTTCACTACCTTGACGCTACAGATTTCGTAGAACAGAATAGAAAACAATAAGGCTGGTAGTTTATTAATTGTAATTCAACACATCTGTACACCACAAATCCGGGCCCGAGTTACATCTGAAGACAGAAGGGTAAATTTTAGTTTTTTTGGGTTTGGTAGAAACTCTACCATAGCGCCGCAGGCGAAATTCGTAGATCCAATGCAGACGTTACAATATGAAGTCAAGTAAAATTGAAACACTTTCTTAGCTTACCCCTGAAATACCAATGTGTTGCAGCGCCGCAGGCGAAAAGTTTTAGGTAAAAGGTAGTTCGAATGCAAGATTTTTTATAAAATAAAAGAAAAGTTCGAGTTGAAATTGAAAAGTGAAAACATAAGTATAAATTTTTTGAGTGTCTTGGGGGGCTTTGTAACGGATCAGGTGGGCTGTGTCACCTCTAACCTATTTCGTTTGTAATTTCTTGATGATGATTCGGTAGGGAAAAACTATTCGTTCTCAGCTGTCCATATATACTAGCTCTTAAATAGATATTTATGGCCAGAGCTCAGCTTTAATTTTTGAAATAGTTTTTTTCATACGCAATCGCTTCAAGTGGGGCGTCGCGTCGCCCCGTTGAATTGCGACGCGATCGCCCCAGTGTAGCCGGCGCCTCTGCCCCATTTACACTGGATTTATTCTGTTACATGGTTACGAGGCCACCTACGTGGAATCTACACAATTATGTTACATCCGAATCTCTTTTTCCTTTTGTTACGATGCATTCTACAAAATGAATAAAAATTCTGTAGAAAACATTTTATTAAATTGAAGATAGCTCTAGCGCCTTGAATCCAAACTTTAGTGTTTCAAATTAGCGTAATGACCCTTTGCGAACCAATGTGTTTTTTTCTGTGAATTTTTTACGTAATCAAAGACTTGTTAATACGCAAAATGTTTTGAAAAATTCTTTCTGAAATGTTTTAAGGCTCAATGCAAATGAATATGAACTGATAGTACGAGTCATTTGTTATCTCTGTTCCAAGTAAAAGTTATCCCAAAAACACAATTTGTGACAAACCAAAACAAACTTATATTTTATTCTTCAGAAAATAAGAAAAAGAAATGAATGAATGATTGATGATAAAGTATTTTTTATAAAAAAAAGCAAAATCAATAAAAACATAAAAAATAAAAATATTAAATGTGTAAATTAGAAATTTGTGAATATATTCGTTTTTGTCATTTCGGTTCGTCTATAACTATCTTTTCATTTACATTTTATTTCAATTTGACTGCGCAAACTAATTTATAAATAATTTTTGTACATTTTATCAAATTATCTAATTTAAAAAAGTAAAAAAAAAATAAATAATTTAATTGAAAAATGTAGAAGTTGAATATATACCAATCTTATCTTAAGTTTTTTTGTTACATAAGAAGAAAAAAATAGCTCTGTAAACAAGCAAAATTCGTAAAGAGAAAATTATTCGAAAACAGGACGGGAAAAACATTGATCATGTCATGTTTGTCCTCTGATAATGAAATGTTTAAATAAAATTGTATAGCATTAGAAGTCTGGTTTCACAGATGGATTGTATACGATGAATGAAAGATTAAATTTTGATTGTTTAAATTATCACAAAATTTTGCTTTTTATTATGTTTAATATCCAGACTCATTTGGCGACTTCATTTAGCGGTAACGTGTGGCAAGATTTGAATCTTATATATACACAAGTGACCCATAAGTATACACTTTGAATGTGCAAGAAAATTAAAAAAAACACGATTTTCACAACGTGTCATCGTTATTCAATCAATTAGAGGAATGTCCTCGACTACACAAGAAGTCAACTATAACCTAAGTTTTGAACTGGGGGGGGGGGGGGGCTATTTCGATAGAAAATACGATGCTTTTATTACGTACTGTCAGGACTCTGCGAAAGTATTCATTACATGAGGACACAATTATGTGATAAGAATCAAGTAGCAATCTTTCACAGGAATTGTTTACGATGTAACGAATTATGTAGCAGAGTCCGATGTATTAGTTATTTACGTAACTAGGAAAAATATAATGTTTTTGACGAGTGTGAGGTTTGCAGCCCGCGACTGTGACACTAGTCAAAAACATATATTTTCTCGCAGACGGACAAAAAACGTTAGATTTTCTCACTGAATTTAGATCCTAAAGTAACCTCTTTCCGGCCACATTTGAATGTCATTTATTGTCCTGCTTAAAACGTCGTTTTTTACCCATCTGTCATTTTTATCCCAGTCCAGTATGTCATTTTCTACATAAACAAAATCAGATTTCATTTTGTTCAAGCTAATTATAAAATAAAAGTTCATTTCAATTGCACATTTATTGGTACGCGCGGACACACACCTTTTGTCGATATTATTAAGCACTTAATTCTAAGAATCACACACGAATTAAAAAAAAATCAATAAAAACGATGCCAACAGAAGAAAACAAGAAATCGAATGAAAAAAAAAATTGAATCGTATACTTACTATGATCATAACTTAAGTTTGTTGAGTGTTTTGTTCGAAATCTGCCTTTTTGTCCGTTTGCGCGAAAAATAGTATACAGCACACAGAGCTAAAACGGTGCTGATTTAGAACACGGTGGTGAAAAGGTCTATCTCGGACTCCGCTGCACTCCACCCTCGGATTTGACCTTTTCACCACCTGGGTCTAAATGCACCGTTTTAGCTCCTTGTGATGTAACGTAATATTTTCCGATTTTCGTACAATATCTTTTATTCCGAGGGTTCAGAAAACTACTTTTCTGTTTGAAAATAGGACGAAAACAGCGGTTTTCCGTCCTAGGAATGGAAAATGTTTTATTGCTTATGGGTAGGTTTGAAAGTTGAATTTGACATACAAATTTACGAAAAATGTATCATGTAATGGATCATTTTCGGAGGGGGTATATCCCAGGGCGTACTGCTCAACTTTCGCATGGGGTAGGTAGTAAAAACTTTTGCCAGTGGAACCTGTTACGCCTCTAGGACAAAATATATATGTACACAATAACCCGGACAAAATAACTCCGAACAAAATAACCCCGGACAGAACATCACCGGAAGTAAACATTCCCAATGAAAAGTGGACTTAATAACGGAATTTACACATGAAACACGTTTTCATGTTTCATGTTTCAGGGCAGTTATACAGATATCTTTATTTGAAAACAGCCAAGAAAAAGGGTCAAAAATAGACCTTTCTTACAAAAGTTGTTCCAGACTAGTGCAACAGCCTTAAACCGGGGAAGTTTTTGAGTATTCTTATGGTAGGGCTAGTTTACTACAACACCCCATACTCAGTTTTTCAGTTCATCGCTGCTTCAAGCAGTAAAGCGTCCCCGAAATTTTCACCTAAAATGACAAACAACTCCGGAGTGGGGGAAAGCTACAAGAGGTCCAATGATGAATAGCCTTCGGATCATTGGGCGCTACCATCCCATAAAATTTCATTTGGTTTTACACGAGTTATAGCCAAAAAACCATTTTCACCACCCCCCGACATGCATTTCTTAAAGTGAGAAATGACTTTTCTTACTGTAGAACAAGGAATCGAATGGCCCATTCAACGGGAAAAATAGGACATGTTGTCCCAAGATCGTTCGAAGCTTTCTTAAAATCACTTTTAAGTGGCTCCGGTCGAAAAAGTGACCAAAAACATGGTTTTTCGAGGGTCGGTGAAACTTTTTCGCAAATATCTCAGCAAGTATAGCACAAAAACTGTTGATTTTGGTGTTAAATAAAAACATTTGATCTCACAAAACTGGGAATTTTTTTTTTTGTAGAAATTGGGTCAGTGGTTGGGGCACTGGGACCAATGGAACGAACGAAATTGAGTTTCTGGGCCATATACAAAAGCAAATGGTTTTTCCTCTATATTTACTCAACTATGCAATATGGAGATTGCTGTGCAAGACAAAGTTGTAGAAAACAAAATTTTAGAGAATAAATGGTTGAATGTTTGAGGTGATTTAGAGTCACTTCTAGAACTGGTACATGCAATATCTACATATTCTGATACGTGCGGGTCTTTATTTATGTTTTGTTTTTGTATAAGATAATTTGGCAGAATACGAAAATAAGAAAAAAACCTTTTATACTTCCATGGACTAAAATGTTCTCTTCTCTGCAACATAGCAAAACATTTTTGTGTTAGGGCCGACCTTAGGACCGATCTGGGGCCCTAAGTTGAAACCTTTCCATATTCCTTTTAATTTTCGATAGAAAATAGCGAAAAAGGCGTTGTAATTAACGATACATTCATTAAAAATAACCAACTATCGTGTACGGTCGAGTAGTTCGAGTTAGGCCCATTTCATGGACCCTATAGCCCAAATCACTCAAAATATTTTCACCAAATTTTTAGGGCTATTAAAGCTGCTACCGTCGCGTCGTCCGCTGTAATAAGACTTTTCCAAGGACGTTTTTGCATATTCCGGTAGTACATATAGTAAGATTTCAAACGGCATGTGACATATCGCTGAACTATTCTATTGCAACTGGCCAGAGTCTACCATATATCGGCTAATAACGGCCAATCAACACCTCGTACATACTCAAGTAAAAACTCAAAAATGTTTATCGTCTCAAGACCTAAAATCATGCAAACAATTTTTTTGATTCAAATCAACTTTATTCGAGTTATAGCTAAAAAATGATTTTTAGCATTTCCTGACAATGAGCTCTATCTCCTTAAAAACTTTTTTTTTACAAAACTGAAAAATCAATTTCGTCACAAAAATTCAACGAATCGAATGAGATATGACTCGACCAATTCTGAAGACCCTTGTTCCGAAAAGTCTGATTTTGTTCGAAGTTTTCGCGATATGACTCTTAAGTCGAAAATTGAAGATTGTTGAATTTGGACAACTCACCATTTCTTACCTTAATATGTATTTTTTGTATAAAGTAAAATATCCTCCATGTATGTAGCAAAGGCCTACCTTCTGTATACAATAGAATAAATAATGTCAATAAATAGTTGTTTTATTCCTTTTATAGGGTAATATAAAGGTGTTTTTTTTGTAAATATTACAAATAGAAAATTGCGTCCAACTTTGTCGATGGGGGGAGGGAACCATTATGCACGCGGCGTTGACTCGTTGAATGGACATCGACAGCCTCGGAATGAAATAGTCTTTGGCGCGTCTATCACAGCTAATTTCCATTAGCCGAAAACCGATTTTGGAGGCTGATTCCAAGGCCTCAGTGGACCGCGGGCCCATTGTTTCAACGGCGAAAGCGGTGAATAAGTAGCTGTTGGCCTTTATTTCGGAGCACTTTCGATATTTTAATTTTTGCTGCCCTGGCTGAGAGGTTAATATAAGAGTCGGCGAACGTATCGCTACACGTTGCGTCCCAAACCATTAGTCCATGGGATCAGTGTTAAGCCATCAGGTTTCTTGCCGTTCGAACGGAGCAGACCAGGAAGTTCGAGAGTTACATTCGAGAGTTAGAGGGTACATTAATGGAACCTAGCGACTGGCAGATAACTTTGTTTAATTCAGCTGGTCTAGAGAAGCGCCCAGCGCTTTTTTGACAAGCTAAACCGAATTTCGTAACAGCGGTGCTACAGATACAGCGGTGAGGGCGACAGATGGGAGATCCTAGCCGTAGGGCGATAGAAACCCTAAAGGAATCATTATCCATTAAGGTGCCGATGTGAACCGATGGGAACGCGTTCAGCAGGCATAAGATTGCAGACGTTGTAAGGCGTTAAATCTAGCGATGTCGTACCGTTTCGTGAAGCTTAAGTTAATTATATAGTTATAGTTAACCTCAGATTATTACCCATTTCGGCTGAAATTTCTCCAAACTTTCTTAAGTTTCTTGAGACAAATATTCTTAAATTTTTTAAGTCTCAAATAGTAATTAACGTGATTTCTTCGCGGATATTTAGACAGAAAAGTTTTCCCGAACCGATAGTAGAAAAGTTCATATTTTCACTAATCGTCGAACCAATTTTCATGGATTTGCCACATTTGTTTCATAATCGATGCTTCTTCTTTACTCCAGAATGCAAATCCGAATAGTTACAAACGTATACATCGTACAAGTCGTTTAGGTTTTTGGTCGAGTACATTCGAAAAAAAAAACTAGAACAACTTTGTCGAAAAGGAATGTGGATGCGTCCGAAAATAATATAATTATGAGATTTAAATGACGAAAAACGGGCATTAAAACGTTTTGTATTTCCGTGGTGGAGATGATAAAATTACAAATTTTAACGACAAATAAAAATTCAATATGAACAGCATCGCAACATCCACAAGTAATCGAGTTATAAATTGAGCAAATACAACATGCAGAACACAGTCTAAAGAAGTAGTCAAAAGTAATTACAAAGTACATTAACGACACGACAAGTTGCTATTCATCTTAATTTATCACTTCATAGAAATCAAGAATGTCTGATATTTCGTAGTAAATTAACACTACAGCCGGGTTTAAATGGAATGGAAATTTATGAAAATTTATTATGTTTGAATAAATGCTTTCCTTCAAGGCTTTTATGATGAATTCAGGCAAAATTGTATTTAATCCTACGATCACAAAACATTTAAAAAACGGTGCAGATTTTCGCTTGTTAATTCTTTCTTATCTCCCACTTGAATAAAAGAAATGATATTCGAATTTCGGATGTACCATTCGTAAATTGGTTGCCGCTCACGCTCAGGCTTATAGTATTCAAATGGCTTTACATCTTATGATACATTAAGGCATGAAACATAAGTCAAGACCCGCACGATTCCGTAAAATGCCTCAACTTTTCAAACATTTCATGGAATTCAATTAATGTGGCTGTAGTTAGGTCAAAATAACTGAGGAAAAAAAACTAACGACAAAAATAACTACAGGGGTAAAAAGTGCCTAACGCAAAAAATACTATGCGCTCCATCAACTAACTTAAAGTGATGTCTGATGAGGGAATATGGAACATTATTAAGAAGCAACGCTCACTGCTGGAGCTCAGAAAAAAGCGGGGTCTCAGTAAGTTAGATATCCTGTTTATAGGCGCAAAGGTAAGTGGGTACTCGGAGCTTTTTGTCCGGCTATATCGGCGTTATTTTAAGGCCGATGTTATTCGACACACAACACGCACAATGCTTTTCGACACTGGTGTCGATTAGCCACGCAACAGCTGTGTTTTGTGGCTATATTCTCAGTTTTTTTTACCCGTACGAAATACAGAGGTCCTATACGTTTACAACAAACAATTTTATTGCAACATAGGATACATCGATGCGGGTGTTCGGTGGATACATGGAATGGACGAAATTGAGTTTCTTGGCTATATTCGAAAGCAGTTGGTTTTTCGTCTAAGTTTGCTTAACTATGCAAATGTAGATTTACTGTCAAAGGCAAAGTTTTGGAGAATAAATTGGGGAACACGTGTTTCAGGATCTTAGGGGTAAATGGATTTATCCTGGAATATGACTACGATGGGAGGGATGACTCATATCTCTACAATGGGGAACTATATATACAGCTAAGTTTTGACTTTTTAGACCCGTACGAAGAACGACGTTCTTCGAAACGGGGTCTTATAAGTTTACCACGACGTTCGTAACCACCCCAAATTAGGGGGGGCGGTTGCATCGATCATGGACGAATCAGCAAAAAAAAAATGTCCGTCCGTCACCACGATAACTTTTTCAAAAACTTTTTTTTCCCTGTAAGGTAATTGAAATATCTTTTATGGGATTGAATCTGGGCACTGTAGGCCCAAGGGCCGCCAAGCTAGGGCTGTTTAATTAGTTTTTGGTGTTTTATACATAACTCGAGCAAATCTTTTCCGATTTTCAAATTTTTTTTTGATCGAAAGATCTACCACTGTCTCCCGTTTTATGGAAGAAAATTTTTTTTCTTAGAAACCTTTGGACTTAGTCAGGACCCTAAAACTGAGTTTCTACTAGGGCCCAACGTGTTCGCTTACATAAGTTGGATAAATTCTAACTGATTTTGTTGATTCTTTTTCTATTTGAGAGGTAATCGAGTACCAAATTATATACAAAAACAAATTTTTAACCCCGTGCCTGTGCTTAGGGCTGAACTAGGCCTCAGGTCTGTCCTAGTGTCGGCCCTAACCAGAGCAAATTGAGGAAAACATTTTTGTCTAAAGAAATATATGTCCGAGGCATATCCTTATAACCCTAGGTTGGTCCTAAAGTCTGCCCTAGACAAAAAAATGGTTTTTCTCTATGTTGTAGAGAAAATGGGGAGAAAAATTTTTCTATGCAAGTATTTATCCGTGGCCTCTCCTGAGGATCCTAGGTCGGCCCTAGACAAAAAAATTATTTTTTGCTATGTTGTAGAAAAAATTGACATGAACATTTTTGTCTATTTGGGGATCAATTTTGTACTTTCGGAAGACCTTTTTTACGACGTTTCTTCAGACGGGTCTATCAATATTGCCCTCTCGGCAATTTCCAATACAATTTAATGTGGACGTAATTTCATACACTTAAGAGTTAAGGCAATATTTACTTAAATAAGCTCGAGTCTTTTCGTAACATCAACTCTGTTTGCCAAATCTATTCTGATACGTACGGGTCCCTTGCATATGTTGCTAATCATATATTGCATAAGTCATCTAAGGACCAACATCGATGCTCCCTCCCTACTCCCGGGTCCAATTTAGGGTGATTGCAAACGTCGTGGTAAACGCATAAGACCCCTTTTCGAAGAACTTCTAGAAAAATGCGTCACAACCAACATTGGTCCGGACCAACGCAACGTAATAATTTTTCTATACTTTCAGCTTCCTTGCGCAAAAATTGAACTTTCGTAAAAAAATGAAGCATAGATAGATCCCACAAAACCAATTTTTTGGAAAGCTAAAAGAACAGAAAACATAGTGAATCGAATGTGAAACTATTTCAAATGTTTTCTTTTGCATCAAATAACACTATGGTACCGTCAAGTTTTCTCATAAATTAATTTTTTTGCGTTTTGCCTCGTTGTGCATTGATTTAAAAATAAAAGTATTTGTTAACATTTGTTTACGAAAGAAGATTTTAAATTCATAAACACCGAAGAGTGGACAAAGAGACAGTCAGACTTTTGATTCCAATCAATTTTTTCCTTTTTTACATCCACTTTTTATAGAAAAATATAGAAGTTAGAGCTTGTTATGTCAATTATTAACATGTATCAACGTGTTGTGTGTTGTGGCTTTCGACACCGGTGTCGAACAGCATATTGCGTGTTGTGTGGCTATTCGACAGCGGTGTCGAATAGCACGCATTGTGTTGCGTGACTCTTCGACACCGGTGTCGATTAGTCACTTCGTTATTTTAATCATGTTATTTAGACCGTAGTTTTTTTAGCTAGAGCCTCGCAACAAGACATTAGTCAAATTCTTGTAAGACCAACTTGTCTTTTTCATCTTGGGGAGTAGTTTTTCCGGACGATAATTTGTGAAGAACATTTTCCGAAAAATTTGGGTCTAGATGCCCGGCACGCGACTTTTGTTCTTCTTCTTCTTTGTTTCTTCTACTCTATGGTTAGAGTGAGACATGTATAGTTTGTCTCTTTCAGGACCTAATTTTTTCTAAAAACGTTCTTCACAAACGTTGATCTGTCGGCTGGGTATCAAATTGTAAACCCAACCAACAACAAATGAATTTTTGCGAATCAATAAACCTCACTTCTTGGTTGACCTGCAATCAGTTAAGACGCATTTATCATTTGCTAATATCGTATACTAACATGATCTTCTTCAAATTATGTGTCAGAATAACTAATCCTCAAGCTGAAAAGAAAGGTGGTCTGACGAGAATTTGGCTAGTAGACACACAGCTGACCCAATTCCCCAGAAAACACTGATGCACACATATTCTTCGTACAGAATCGGCATATGGTGATTTGTGAAATATTTTTAATTTGCTTAATACTAAAGGTCTACTCAAACACATCACTTTTTAGAAGTAGGTTAGGTGTGGGTCAATCCAATCCGATCCTTACCCACAACGAACCGGGGTCTAAGGGAGAGAATTGAAGTTAGTCTGAAGTGCGTAAATAAAGCTCGCCCCAGGCGCAGGAGTAATGGGGCAGAGCGCCCATACCGAATTGATGAATTAATTTGTCATCAGCACAAGTTATACGAATTCTCATTCGCGTCAAAGTTATTACATCACTTAGTTATTTCGTTTATTAATTGTAACAGTCGGTAGTTTTATTAGTCGTTCGTTATTTTGTGCCGGGGAACTATCTTAACCCCCAAAATAGGCATATTCACTAAATTTATTTTCACCCAAAATTTTCCACGAAAATCTTCGCAAAACCATAATTTGTACTGGGGTCATAATACTTCTATGTGTAAAGCCTTTTTTATTTTCTCCCAAAATTTCTCCATACATTTGTTCGTGGGGGATAATATAAAAAGGTGCATAGCGCAAAATTATTATCACCCAATTTGGGTCATAATATTTTGAAGTTCTGCACCTTTTTATATCATCTCCTCAGTACATATATGCATGTATCAGTCGTTCACAGTAATGAAAAAAATTAAAATTTACAAAATTTCACGAAATCCCTGGTGGATAACAAAACTAGTAAATATTTTCTTTTACAAAATGTCAGGAAAACCTAGGTGGATAACAAAACTAGAGAATTTTCCCTTTTACAAAATGTCAGGAAAGCCTATGTGGATAACGAAGCTAGGGAATTCTCCCTTAGGAATTCTTCTAATGTTCTTTCTGCTGATTTGTTTATGTGGCTTCTGAAGAATGAGGTTCTATATCTCTGAGTGAGTTTCTAGCTCCCGTTTTTGGCAGACTGTCCGCTATTGCGTTACGGTCTATATTCTTGTGACAGGAACCCGGGTGTTAGTGATCATAAGAGAGTATAGAGTGGAGTCATCTGCCTTGATTCTTGAGGGTGTTAAGTTGAGAGGCGGCAAAGAGAGTAGATCATGTGGGGCGCTCAATAATTACCATGTGGGTACGTTCAGTCGTTTGCTTAATGTTACAAATGATAAAACATTATGTAGTCGTACCTATCTATCTGTATTTTGTATAATGATTCACAAAAAATTGAGGCACCAGGAGACGCTTCAAAAATAAATCAGCTTTAGTTTTATACTGTTTTCCTTTTTCCAAGCTTATATTCGAATAAAGGAAAGTCAGATATATTAGCACATAAAACATTGAAAGAAATAACGAGAAATAATATAAAAATTGAATCAACTTTCATCATCAGAGTTCAATTCATGAACACTCACATAAATTTATATATAAAGAGAGGAGTTTTAGTCAGACCTTTCAATCAAAATTGTGTTATAATATCTATAAGGGGTGTTTTCTCTGATTGACATGTTTTGTCCCTGCGATGCCTACAGATTATATGATCCTGTATCCGATATGCTCGAAAATATAAACACAATATAATTCGGTTTCTGTGTCTCTAGGCATGTACGACTGTATTTGTAACATCACACTGTGGAGAATGTCGCCGTTTCCGAATGATTGATGAATCTAAAGTTGTTGTTGGTTTCACCTCATTTGAATTTTATTTTCGCTCAAAAGGAATTCAAGTGGAAATGAATTTGGTTCATAAGTCGTTGGGGTAATATGAAAGCTATTTTTGTTGAATGGATATGCAAAAAATGTTTGTGATATCCCAAACAAAAGGTTTCACATTATTCATTATTTGCCGAAAGAAGTAACAGAATTTCTCAAATTATTTTACTCGAACGATTTTTCTATTGCACTTATTTCACTTGACCTGCTTCTTCTGCAACTTTTGCGAATTGTCTAGCATACTAATTTTGTGCTCACCTCAACCCTTCTATCAAAAACAAATGACACGAAGCATGATAGCACATAATCAACGAGACCCCCTCACAGTCACCACTAATTTCCCTTTAAATCCATTTCAGCATTGGAAACAACACACTCATCCACATCACATATGAATATCCTCGTCCGCACACGTCATTTATTTATGCGCATAAATTATACCGAAACGAACTTTGTGAGGGAAATGAGTTTTTTATTGTCAACCACAATTTTTTTTGGATTACAAAACGACAATTCTGTGTGGACTCACTTCATTCACATTCAACCAATCGTTCAACTTTATACGTTTACTTTTTAGACCTGTACGAAGAACGAGGTCCATATATTTGACGTTTGTAACCAGTCGAATTTCGACCCGTGAGTAAGGAGCATCGATCATGGTCCTTGGATGACGAATCAGCATTAAAAAAAATGTCCGTCCGTCCGTTCGTCCGTCAACTCGAGTAAAACAAAACCGATTTCCAAATTTTTTTTTTCCCTGAAAGGTAATCGAAAAATCTTTTATGGGATTGAATCTGCACACTGTCGGCTCAAGGGTCCTGGCGTTTAAGTAGTTTTTGGTCTTTTGGACACAACTCGAGTAAATTTTTTCCGATTTTCAAAAACTTTTATTTGTTTGAAAGGCCTGGGCATGGCCGACAATTTATGGAAGAAACGTTTTTAATTTTAACCCCTTGAACACTAAAAACGAGTCTTTGCTAGGGCCCTCCTTTTTTTGTACATAACTCGAGTATAAATTTCTTCTGATTTTCAAAAAAAATTTAATTGAAAGGTCTAGGAATGTCTCACATTTTATTGAAGAAAATTTTTTGATTAGAGACCCTTGGACTCAGCCAGGACCCTGAAACTAGGCCCAACGTGTTTCTTTACATAAATCGGGCAAATCCTAACCGATTTTGTTGATCCTTTTTCTATTTGAGAGGTAACCGTGTACCAAATTATATTCATAAACAAATTTGGGCCTGTGCTTAGGGCTCAAGGCGGCCGAGGGGCCGAGGGTTGGCACACTTCATTTATTCCATTTATTCTTTTATTCCATTTATTCCCAAAATTTTGTTTTTGTTTCTGCGAAATATCTGAACCAAGCACATCACAAGTTAGACAGATAAGTTCAAAAAACGGTTTGCACCAATTAGAAAGCATTTAAACCATCTTCACATTAAATTTTATTTTTTTGGAATAAATGGAATAAATTTATTTATTCCATAAACCGCAGAAGTGCGTCACCCCTCGCATATTGCAAAGCAGATTGAGGGAAAAAAAATTTCTATGGAAGTATGTGTCAGAGGCCTAAGGTCGACCCTTAACAAAATAGTACATTACATCACAAGGAGCTAAAACGGTGTATTTAGACCCAGGTGGTGAAAAGGTCGAATCCGAGGGCGGAGCGCAGCGGAGCCCGAGGAAAGACCTTTTCAACACCGTGGTCTAAATCAGTACCGTTTTAGCTCCGAGTGATGTATACTATTTTTCGCGCAGACGGACAAAAAGTCAGATTCCGAACAAAACACTCAACAAGCTTTAATACAGAATTTGCATTTTCATCATAGGACATAAAAGTTGTTTTCGATGTGAAAAATAATTGATACGATGACCGAAATTGTATCAAAAGTGAAATGAATTCGGAAATAATTATGTGAGAACTTAGTTTCAGGCATTATTATTGCAATTGATGTGATGTTTTCATTCAGTTACGATATTTGATTGAAGTCAGTAAATTCAACTGGGCAAAAAAGACTTTTCGGTCCTGGGTCGAAAACGACAGGTGGCAAAAAAAGTTATTGTTCAAAAGTGTACCGAAGAAGCCTACTTTACGATCTCAATATTGTGAGGAAATCTGACGTTTTTTGTTCGTCTGCGCGAAAAATAGTTTTTTGCTATGTTGTCTATTTGGAGATCAATTTTGTGCTTTCGGGAAGGTTTCTTTACACCGTTTCTTCGCGCGAGTTTTTCAATATTGCCCTATCGGCAATTTCCAATACAATTTAATTGGACGTAAGGCAATATTTACTTAGATACGTTCGAGTCTTTTGGTAACATCAACTCTGTTTGCCACATCTATTCTGATACGTACGGGTCCTTTGCATACGTTTTATTCATTGGTTTGATAAATTTGAATAAAATACTGAAGCAATCTAATTTTTCAATAAAACGTGGACACAGTCTTTGAGACAATTAATTGTTAAAATTATATTGATTTCTTTGTATGAGTCTTTAGGACAATGCTCTATAAATTGTAAGATGGAATATTAATTCTTTGTTTCGGCCAGGAGGATTGAGATCTCTCACAAGTGTGATCAGAGCCGTTAAATATGAGAACAGTGCTGGAAGCCTGAAAAGGATTCTATGACCAGTAAGGACTTACGTCCTACTACAGCTGGTAGGATGAAGACAGCCCAGGACAATACGGAACGGGTTTCCTGGTTTTCTGCAGGGCTATAAACGTATAAGAAGAAATTTTTTCAACTTTACCCGCCCACTGAAACAAATCTAGCAAAAAACGACAACGAAGCGAAGTACATACATACATACATGTATATGTACATACGAGAAACTCTTGGAGATAAATGATGCGGTTGAAAGAAAACGATGAAATCAATAAAATATGGACATTGTATGAATATTGTGTTGGAGGGACCGATAAAACCATTCGCTAAAATAAAAAAGACTCGAACGTATTTAAATACGGACAGGATGGCTTAGTGGTTACGTAAACCTTTCACCAAAACGAGCCGGGTTCGATTCCCATGACCGACAATTTTTTTCCATTGAATTTTCCAGGAAAATCTATCTCAAGCTGCTGCAATGCAAAGAAAATTTTCTCCATATCACAATTTGTTTCACCAGATTTCTGCGGTACCCAGTCGCCTCATCGCGTCTCTGGTTTCAATGTTGTTCGTGGCTATGATAATACACATTGAATGATTCGTATGACGAGACCCAAATTTGGGTACATATATCCAGCCTACATTAAGGCTAGATAAGTTATACACATTTACCTAACTTTTTCATATTGTGTTTGCATACTTCGTAGATCGGAAGTCACGTTAAGCGGGCGGTAAAGACTGAATTTGTTATTGGGCGTAAAAAAGCTGTTAGTCTCATAACAAACAAACAAATGAATATTGCGATCACTCTTAAATATCAGTGCCGCCACTAGGTTTCTGGAGCCCTAGGCATCCAGAAATTTAGCGCCCATCTGAAGAAAATTTCAAACGTTATTGATTTTGTCCGAAGCTAGGAGGGAGTTTTTACTCTACCGTCAAATTTAAACTGAGTTTTTGGTTTTACTCGACTTTTTCGTCTTGATTGAAAAATTGAGTAAAACCAAAAACTCAAAGAACGTAAAGGACTGTAGAGACCTGGATTGAACAATGAACAACCTTTCGTATGAGATCAGTGCTGGCTTGTGTTCCCTCATGAAGCTGCTTTTGTATATATGTATATGTATATTTGCCCCGAAAGTACATTTAATTACCTTTCCAACGACACCCCAAACGACCTTATACGTTTCATGTGCGTGGAGAAATTTCTGTAAGAAAAAAGCATTTTTTTCGTAATTTTTCACCTCCCGCTAGCCACTCAAGCTTCAATAAAAATTTTTGCAAGTGGTTTTGACTTCTAGGGACCAATACCTTCCTAGGCACCTATAAAAAGGTCCATTGGAAAATACGTACGATTTCGTTCGGGCTGTTTTTCAAAAGAATCCCTCTCTTTTCTTTGTAAATAAGACACTCCAGTTTAGTCTCATTAATGGAGCAGCGCTCCGTGCCTTATTTACCATAAAAAATTTATAGTAGTACACAAAATAAAAATACTGATAGGAAAAATTTTTGATTGAAAAAATTAAAACATATGCTTCGCAGACCTGCACAAAGATTTACTCATTATGTCCATATTAGCTGCATTGGAAATTGCCCAAAAGACAATATTGAAAAACCCGTCCAAGTCAAGTACAAGTAAAAAAATATTGGTTTTGGGTCAACCTTAGGACAGACCTTGGGCCCTAAAGAGAGTTCCCGCACCCATACTTCCATGAGCGAAAATGATCCCTTCAATTTTTTCAAAAAAAAATTACGTTAGGGCCAACCCTATGTCTGACCTGGAACCCTAATGAGAGCTATCGGAGTCATTCTTCCTTTCAATATTCTTTAAAACATAGCAAAAAAAACTTGATAAATAATGTATTATTCATAAGGGTCCTAAAGTCCGAACCATTCAACCGATTTTGTAACAAGATTTTTTCACCTCCAGTTCTCAATATATCTAGTCCCCACGATAAGAA
>WJQU01002246.1:0-25000 GCA_029228625.1 Pseudolycoriella hygida | reverse complement strand
TTCAAACAAAAAAAAATTTTAAATTGGAAAAAATTTACTCGAGTTATGTACAAAAAACACATGGAGCCCTAGCAGAGACTCGATTTTAGTGCCCTAGCTAAGTCCAAGGACTCAAATTCAAAAAAAATTCTTCGGCTTAAGGGCCGCCGAGCTAGGGCCGTTTAAGTGGTTTTTGGTCTTTTGTACATACATAACTCGAGTAAATCTTTTCCGATTTTCATAAATTGTTTTTTGTTTGGAAGATTTCGGCATGGCCGACAATTCATGGAAAAAACTTTTTTGGATTTGAGTCCTTGGACTTAGCTGGGGCTCTAAAAACGAGTCTCTGCTAGGGCTCTACGTGTTTTTTGTACATAACTCGAGTAAATCTTTTCCAATAAATTATATTCCAAAAATTCCAAAATTATATTGTCTCACCCGCGAACATCAAAAATTTTTAATTCAAATCCAATTGCAAATGTAATTTCTAAAATTTATCTAAAAAATAAATAAATAATTCGTCGCGGAATATAGCGTAACAATTAGAATAAATCTTTTCCGATTTTCACAACTTTTTTTGTTTGACATTTTATGGAAGAAAGTTTTTTAATTTTGAGCTTTTAGGCTCAGCCAGGACCCTAAAACTGAATCTCTACTAGGGCCCAACGTGTTTTTTCCACATAAATCGGGCAAATCTTATCCGATTTTCAAGAATTTTTTTCCTGAAAGATAATCAGAAAATTGATTACAAGATTGAATTTGGGCAGAAACGATCGAAAAATTCGTGCTGTAGTGTTGGCCCAACTCACGCTGCGCGATCCTGGTGGTTTTTTGTGAATATTCCTTTAATGATGAGGTTTTTTCTGCAGTGTTGTAGAGAAAAAAGAGGCGAACTTTCTTGTTCATGGAAGTGTGAATCAAGTCCTCTCTCCTAAGTGCTCTAGGTCGGTTCTAAATTCTGAGCTTATTTTAAGGGCCTGGAGAGATATTCGCGCTTTTGCTTCGGACGGGTTTTTCAATCCAATCCAATTTAATGTCGACGTAATTTCATACACTTAGGAGTAAAGGTAACATTTGCTTTAATACGTTCGAATCTTTTTGCAACATTTAATCTGTTTGCCACATTTATTGTGATACGTACGGGTCCCCTCTATATGTTTTTAGACCCGTACGAAGTACGAAGGTCTGATGCGTTTACTACCACGTTTGTTACATTGCGAATTCGAACCAGGGAGTACGGGGGAAACTTTTTTTGTTGCCTCCAGATGACAAATCAGCGAAAAAAACAATGTCCGTCTGTCTGTCGGTCTGTCTGTCTGTCTGTCCGTCAACACGATAACTTGAGTAAATCTTGACCGATATGGGATTGAATCTGGGCACTGTCGGCCCAAGAGCCGCCGAGCTAGGGCCGTTTAAGTGGTTTTTGGTCTTTTGCACATAACTCGAGTAAATCTTTTCATTTTCATAAATTTTTTTTGTTTGAAAGATCTAGGCATGGCCGACGATTTACGGAAGAAACTTTTTTTAATTTGAGTCCTTGGACTTAGCTAGGGCACTAAAAAAGAGTCTTTGTTAGGGCCCTACGTGTTTTTTGTACATAACTCGAGCAAATCTCTTCCGATTTTCAAAAACTTTTTTTTGTTTGAAAGATCTTGGCACGGCCGACAATTTATAGAAGAATTTTTGCCTGTGCTTAGGGCTCAAGTCGGCCTCATGACGGTCCTTAGGTCGGCCCTAACATAAAAAAATGTTTTTTGCTATGTTGCAGAGCAAATTGAGGGAAACACTTTTGTCTATGGAAGTATGTATCCGAGGTCTCTACTTAAGGCCCTTACAGTTTGTTCCACTAAGAACCAAAAAAGGTACCTCGAATGTGAGTTTTTCGTGAACAATTTGGAATTTCCACTTCCAAAAATTTTTCCTTTTTTAAAATTTCTGTTTTTCACACAATATAGGAACTCCCTTTTCATTTGGGTTAAGTTTTTTATTCCATTTGTGGAGGTACGTAAAGTTGAAGATACAAAAATTTATGGATTTTCCATTTTTTCAAAATTTTTACTTAAATCAACTCCATTTTTTTTCTACGCGTCACAAAGTTTTACTTAGACATTCAATTGAAAGCTAAGGGCAATAGCTACAGCCTCACGCTTTGGGTTTGGCAAAAAATTGTATACCGTCCCTTCTACGACTCTTTGAAACTGACCATTTTTTCAACGTTTTTGACTTCTGTAGCCAGCTACTTGCACTTGTCAGGAGTGTTGCCACAGCCAAAAACTTTGTACCATTGGACTACTTAATCGTACATAATTTGCCTGGAATCGATTTGGTCTTGTCCAAGATATTCATCAAAAACTATTTTTTTGACCTCTGTGCAGACCATTTTTCGGAGAGTTCAAAACTACAAAATAATTTTTTGAAAAAAAAACTGTTCTTCTACGAAAGTCTTCTATTGAAATGAAGAATCGAATAAGCCATAGAGGTCGAAATTCTGCGACATGTTGGATCATGACCGTGCGAAGTTCTGGCAAATTCACTCTTAAAATCCAACGATGGCTAAATACTTAAAATCCAACGATGGCAAACAAGAAAAGTCCCACGATGGCAAATCAAGAAAAATCCAACGATGGCAAAAACAAGTTAAGTCCACCGATGGCAAACAAGTGAAGTCCCACGAAAGCAAATCAAGAAAAGTCACACGATGGCAAATCAAGAAAAGTCCCACGATGGCAAACAAATATTTGTGTTGGTCAGCAAAGAATTGGTTGGTAAAAAATGCAGATTCACAATGGCATTGGTAACCCGGATTATTTAATTTTTACTCCGTAAAAATGGTGGGAGTATGTTAAATCCCAAAACGAAGAGTAGTGACATTAGTGACTAGCAAAAGGCACTTATAGAATTTAGACATTTAGCTGGTAGCTTTTTGTCACTGGATTCAACAAATAATTAAATGATCCGATGGTTTTTTCTTAAATTCCTTCCTTTTTAGGTTGCATAAGATACATAACTATACTATGATGATTTGAATGTACAATTTTATTATTAAATGTCAATGAATTTTGAATTTGCTTCTTTTCTCATCTTAGCTGCTCTCCTAGCTCGGAAAGTGCAAAAGCACACGCCAACGATCAGAACAATGATGTAGAGCAAAATCTACAACAAAATTTAATCAAACGAATTCAATCAAGTTTATTTTACTCACAAACAACGCTGAACCAAATACAAGTGTTTTAGAATGTTTCCAGCACGATCCTTGATGTTTAGGTTGAAGATTAATTGACTTCCCGTACTCTGTTTTCATATAGCACTCCAAAATATACATATCCATATAATCTCTATTGTTTGTGGCGCAAACAACATCCGGATCACTCGTATCAATTGAGGAGTATGGCGTGTAACACTTTGATGGTGTAGTAGTTGACTCCATAACTTTGAAGCTTTTACACTTCTTTGAATTGAAAGACTATTTGACTGTAACACAAACAAACTTTAGGCGATAGGTAACGAACTATGAATAAGAAAAATCTGATACTTTGTTATTGCAGGTGTATCTGATTGTACAATTATTCGGCAGTGAGCTGGAGCTATACTTTGATTTGATTTTATTGATTTTGCACGGAATGATTTCACAACCTACAGTGGAGATTCCCGACTTTGGATGACATGCGCCACGATGATTTCAAATATATAAGCAATCTGGATTTGCACACACACACACACACACTCAATCCAGCATCCAAAATGGTCTCATATACACGAGGGGGAAACCACTGTCGAAAATGTGTCCCAACAATTCCTATTTCCATAATTTAATTCCAATATTTCAAAAATTCGTTCGAGGGTCGGTGAAGCTTTTTCGCAAATATCTCAGCAAGTATAGCACGGAAATTCCTCATTTTGGTGTCAAATAAAAGCATTTGATGTCTATAGATATTTCCTTAACTATGCAATATGGAGATTTACTGTCAAAGGCAAAGTTGTAGAAAATTAAATTTAAGCGAACAGGTGTTTCCGGGTTTTGGGGAAATGTGGTACAATCCTGGAATATGGTCACTTCCATAATTGGGCAGGATGGCCCAGATCTCCAGAACTATGAGAGTTATAAAGGTGGTTCCAAAGGCAAAGTTGTGGAGAATAAGATATTAGAGAACCTGTGTTTTAGGGGAAAATGGCCCAGTCCTTGGATATAAGCTTTTCTAGATTTGAATGGTCTGAGACGTACTTCGGTAGGGCCTTTGACATTACCTTGGATGATTTCTATGGATCTTTGAAATTCTTACAGTTATAAAAGAACAGAAAACGTTGAATTGTTTGCTTATTTGTATATTTAGATACGTTCAAGTGCCTTCGCCACATCTATTCTGATACGTACGCGTCTTTGTTTATGTTTATTTATTTACTTTATCAATGGCCGAAGCCTCCAGACTAGTTACAATTATTAACAAGTAGCTTAACAAAAAAACGTAAATTAAGAGCAGGTCCGGAAGTGAGTTGCCGACCCAGTCGACCCGTCGCACAGTGTCTTTTTTGTAAGGGTTTGGGGCTTGGGCTTCAACTCGTACAGATTTCAAAATTTTGATGATATTCTATTTTATTTGAATCAAGAAAAGAATATAGGACAGCTGTAATTCCTTTCGATCAATAAATTTTCAGGACTCCCACGTCCAGAGATGAAAGTTTGTATGGTCAAAAACCAATTTTTTTTTGAGAGTATTGCCACTATATATTACAGGGAATTTGCTTGAAATGGATCAATATTTTTTTTTTTTTTTTAGACCAAGGAAAACGTTCTTCTTCTGACCATTTATAGTAAGGCAGCCTGGTGCCAAAATTCTGTTTACGCCCGCATCTCGGCTTTACCGAGAAATATTGATTACAAAAAGTTTCAACTTGGCACCAGCCTGCTTCACTGAGTTCTAGAACAAAGAATGCCGAATCCGTATGACAGCTATAGGAAGGCAGTCTGGTGCCAAAATTCTTTTTACGCCAGACTCTCGACACCAACATGGATATTGTTCCCAAAAATTTTCAACTTGGCACCAGCCTGCTTCCTTGAGTTCTTGACCAAAGAGTGAAATCTTGAAAATATTTTTGATTTTTTTGAAATTTTGTTTCTAAACACTCAACACGTCTCCAGTCACACTGATATATTGTTTTTAATTTTCACAAGTTTGGTTCTCCTCAACTCATTTGTTCCCACGGGAGTCAGAAGATTTTTCGAACCGAAAAGGAAATACGTTTGTCCTTTAATCTTTCCGATTAAAAACGAAAAAAAAGAAACGTCAAAATATTGAAAATTGTACAAATTAAAGCCCAAGCCCCAAAACCTTACAAAAAATACACTGTGCGTCGGAGTCAACAGTCATCCCTCCCCATTGTCAAAAATTCTTTAATAGTTAATAAGTTATACATTTAAAACAGCATCATTTGAAATAAGACGAAAATTGAAAACGAAAATAGCCCGTCGTTCCATCAAGCACCGCCATCTCGTGTAGCCAGCTGAAATAAAAAGGATTAGCGGAAACTAGCCGTCTAGACTAGCTGTTTTTGCGCAAGTTACATTACAATGTACATTTGCGTGACTTTGAGTTACATTTGAGTTTCATTGATAGGTTCATCATAAAGACCATTTAGTCCTGTGTTTTTCCACTACGAGGAAATCATCAGCACAAGTGGGTCTGGAATTTCGAATGATCCTGCGTCGATGGTTCCATTCATCAGATCGGATACAAAAAGTGCGCAGGCATTGATTCTGCTTCGGGCGAGTGTTTCGATGTTGATCGATTCGCATCTCTCAATATATGGCGGGAGCTTGTGGTTTTCATCCCGCTTCACCGTCCCCCTCAGTACGTAAATCAAAATTTTTTGGACCCGCACGAGGTACAAAGGTCCTATACGTTTACTTTAAACAATTTTATTGTAACATGGTGTAGATCGAGGTGGGAGGGGGGATGCATCTATTATCATCTAAAGATGACGAATCAGCAATAAAAAAAATGTCCGTCTGTCCGTCTCCACTTTTTTTTCCAAACGGCTCACAGTGGTTCAAATTTCGGAAAAATCGGCACCAAGAGAATAAATCGATTGGGTGATGCGATTTTTCTGCTGTAAGTTTTGTTGAATTGTCTATGGATGAGGCTATCAGAATCACGAACCAAACGTGTGAAGTGGTTAAAACCTGGAGGTATCAACAGTTGTCAAAGTTGAAATTTTTTTACGAAAATTGAAAAAATGTAGTGAGTCTCCTAAAAAAAATAAATCAGGCCATGTTTCGAATTAATCGAAAGAGGGTATCAATAGCTTTCCAACGATACCCATATGGCGTCGCTATGAGGTTTTTATCGATAGATATGAGGTCTTAAATGAAAACACATTTTTTGCTATACCTCCGGAACCAACTACCGAACAGGAGCAAGTAAGGTATGGGCCAGAAAAAATCCGGGTAACTTTAAAGATGAACAACTTTTTTTCGTTTACACGAAATTAGCTGAAATTTATAGGTTTTGGAGTGGGATATGTTGCAATGATGTCTTGTTAATATTGCTTCATAAAAGTTTTAACTGACTCAACGTAGTCTGAAGAATAAAATTAATTTCATATGTCAAAATTAGTTTTTTCATTGCTAGGCCGCGGACTTTTCACCCCATGTAGTACCGCCTACTATTATATAGAGTACTCCTCTAAAACACATCCTTCAGTATTTGAATAGTACAAACAGAATTTAACTCATGTGGGTAAACACAAAAGGCCCAATGGAGGCTTAGGTGTAGGGTTCATCCCACCCAAATCTAATCTAATCCAAGTTTGGTTATTTTTAATCAGAATAGACCGGAAAGAAAGGTGAGCATGTTGATTGGTGAGTTTACTTGCCTCTACCTTCAGAATCACACTCAAAGGTGATACTGTAGGCGGGAAATTTCTAAACACCTATCTTCTGAACTATATATATATGCGAAATGTTCTACTAACCTAGAGCTTCAAAAAAGTCAATTCCTAAGTTCCTAGCAATAAAAGAAGTTGAAACCTCTAGGACGAAAGAAGTTTTTCGGAATACTCTGAGCAGCCGAGCTCTCACATTAATCTCTTTAATCACTACTTCACCTCAACTAGAAAGCCTATTGCGTAATTCAAATGGGAGCACACGATGATTTTTGAAATACAAAAGTACTCAAAATGCGACAATACATTTCTTCTCATATGAATCAAATGTCGAAAATATTCTTTTTGCAATTGTGTGACGTAAAACAAATATTACTCGCCTGTTTTGAATGTCGTATGAGATATTTTTTTCGCGGTATGGAGAACGTGCGTGTAAAATTTTCTTTCTAGCGCTGTAGGTATGATGGTAGAAAAATTATTATTGCGGCGATATACTGAAGCTTTTCTTGCATTTTGAATAAATAGTAGCCACTGATACAAATATAAGCCCAGTCATTCATTTATTATTTTATATCACTCGGGCATATAATTAGCCATTTATATACCTGAAAGTAGGGGTATAATGACCATATTATAGTCGAGTTTCATACAAACTGGGAGGTATACAACAGGCATATTATAGTCGACTCGACTATAATTTTCATTAAAATCCGACTATAATTTTCATTATAGTCCGACTATAATATCATAACGTCAAATCTCAAAGGAAATCAAAAAAAAGCCACGAGTCAAATGGCGAATTATATGCCCAAATGATATAAACTATCGTATTAACCAAGGGATAAATAGCTTGATTACAGTCTCGGTACGTGAATTCACTTTCACTTCACCTCGACTATAATCGCGCCATTATATCCCTCGGTTAATAATATATTATTGTATTTGTGTTTAGAAAGCCGTACGTGTTGAGTCATATTCTAGACTTCTATCTCCTTCTTACTTCCTTACTAAAACGTGCCCTTCTAAGTGAATTATATTCTCCACTTAGTAAGTTACGCAACGAGGCTCTTACACCCATTCCATGTTTCGTACACACGCAGAGAAGAGGAGCATTTTTGCTTTTATTTGTCCACCTCAATAAAAAAATCCTTTGAAATAAAACTACAAAGTAAATTGTAAAATATTTAGAACTTACTCACTCACACGTTTTCTTCGACAAGCGTTTCAAAATGAAATCAGGGAACCCACGTTTGTCTTACAAGACTCAGCTGATATTATTTGCTTCGATGAAGTATGTAACGCTTAATATAGTTAATATATGTAAGATATGATGATGATGGCCTTGTTATAATATTCGCTGCTGCGAGCACATTTGACACCAACACATTTTATAATAACAACTGAATAACAGAAATTGGACAGGTCTTTTGCTCTGGAGAAGTGTATACCATATATTGATCACACCAGACATATCTTTTTAATACACAACAATTTTTATATATAATTTCTGCCAACGTACTGGAGGAAGTAATATTTTAATTTCGTATTTTCAGTTGAAGTGTGATTCAACAATGAATATGTTGTCCGTTTTTGCTTCGCAGTCTTTAGTTTGTTTATTTAAATAATTGAGATGCTGCTAGTGCATTATAAGCCAAATATAAGCGAGAATTTATTCGGAATAATAGAACTCTTCAGTGAATTTAAATTCGATTAAATTTTAACGGATGCGTATGCTACAATATTGGCTCAGTTAATTGCGGTCTCCGTTGTTTTGATAAGCTCATGTTCTCAAAACGTATAGTGAAGCTAGTGAGATATCTTAGTAGACAAAGTGGATACTACACTAAAGTGATAAAAAAGTGAACTGAGTTCATTGTGACAATCATAGACAAAAACAACAATTATTCACTACTACAAATACCTACGCATTCAAGTTAAAATCTTTTTAAATTAAAATGATTAAATAAAAAAAAACGTCTAAAGTGTATTTAATAACTCGTAGCGCATTATACATTCGTCTATATTCCCATCCACCCACTTACATTACTTGCGAATAAAAATATTTCTATAAGATTACCAGCACATTAATATGGATTTCTTTAAATTGGTAAGTTGTTATAAATTTACTATTTTTTATTTAGGTTTTTTTTAAGAATTTATGTATTTGGATAAAGTGTTTCAAATAAAAAGATCAGTTATCTCAACATCTTCGGTATGAATCAATCAATTGTTTGCAGACTCCAATTGTTGATTGATAGTTTGATTTCTCTTCCAAGACACTTATGAAGTAATGGTAATAACATAAAATATTGTCATCTACAGTTTTTTTGAATTTCATTGATGGCGGTAGTGGTCATAAGTGTGTAGCATTGCCCACGTTTTCAAAGTCTCATTCACCCCAACGCTGATTTATTTAATCAAATATTAACTATCTTATCGTTTCATCTAATGTCAAACCCGCATCGGAAAATCAAAAGATGAAGGGAAATACAATTGAAAACTACGAACCGGTTTTGGATATATTAGACATTTCGGTTGAGATAAACTCGCGCCGTGACAGAGATGTGATCCACGTGGTCTCTGACAAATTAAAACGTATTCCATGATGATATGTGTACAGTCCATCATATAATAATAATCCGCCGTTACAAATCGTCCGGTTCAGAGGCTAGATCATATTTTATTACAAGTTCCGCAATTTTTTATGAGCTCTTGCTCAGATCTCAGATGAATTCTTCTTACAGATCCTTTTTCCAGAAGTTTTTACTGTGTCAGTGGTAAATTGCACACAAACCTTGTGTCATATATGATGTACTAGGTGCGGAAACTAGTAGGGTTTAGAGTGCCGGTTCGCCACATCAATGTGTTTTACTGAATGTGAATTCCGAACCACGCCTTACAGTAGTTAGCATTTTACCACTAGGATTTCTTCTGTTGCTAATTAAACCTCCGCCTAAAGTTAGGCTCAGATGTTTGTACACAGAATTCCTCAAATATGGATGACGTCATATTTAACATTTGAATTCCTGAATTTCTCCTGTTTTCTAAAAATTCTCCATGTTTCTCCCCCAAGTAACAATTTGAAAACCAATAACTTTTTGGTTAAAATAACGTCGTTATAACGTTGCCAGGACCGTTATTTAACCGTCATTGCCCAGTTATAAAAAGACCTAAGTTATTTAACCGTAAAATAACGGCTATTTACCAAAAAAATTTTTCAAAGGAAACTTTTTGGTCAAATAACGGTCTGTTGACGGTTAAATAACTTTTGAATTTTGAATTTTATTTTAGGTCTCTTTAAAACTGGGCAATGACCTTTAAATAACGGTCCCTTCAACATTATAATGACGTTATTTTAACCAATAAGCAAAAAATCTTCTACGGAAAATGTATGGTCCATAATTTTTGAATTAGAGAAGTCGATAGAATTTGATTTTACTGTGCAAATTTTTAATGTTTGCCATGGTCAAATAAAATTGAGATCACCGCAAAGGGCTATCCACTTCGAAATCAAATGTGATCAACTGTATCAAATAGTAGATTGTTGCTCGAACAGTTGTATGCGGTCACCAAGATCAAATAATGTAGATCAAATGAAAAGTGAGTACCGCTTTGGATCATCGCCATTATCACCGTTTTTGTCATATGTGCAATATACGATCTGACGCGATGTAGACACTTTAGGACCGAAAAACGGCGTCTGACGTGTCTGAACCGAAGGTAAAGTTGTAGTTTTCCCATCTATTTACATATTCTTCTAACAAAAAATGCTTTGCGAAGCATACTTATCTACAAAGTCGAACTAGTGCTGAATTTTACGTTTTTCTGAGATAGAAACTCTTGCGGAACATTTTTCGTGAATTGACATGTTAGAAGGAAATGTTACTTGGATATGTGAGCTACGACTTTTGGATCCTAAAGCGAAATATCGAAATTTCATCGAACACAGACTAGCGCTCGAAATAACGCTACACAGCCCTGCTTATTAAGTAACGGTAGGTACTTTACGCGAAGACTTAGAGTATGGAGTAACGTATGTCTAGTGTGTGTACAAATTATCTACCATCATTGTTAGGTTTAGTGTTTAATTTATGTGAAACTATTTCAAATGTTTGCTATAACTTTGTTTGCGAATGCGTCTCTTTTACCATTACAAAGGTTTACACTTTGATACACCCCTAGATGCCGATTTTTTATATTCCTCTCTATTTAAATTAAATTTTTGAATTAAAAAATCCTGAATTCCTCCATATTTAATCATTTGTTTCTCCTGAATTTCTTCATATTTTGATGGAAAAATCTCCCGAATTCCATAATATGGGGGCCGAATTTAGAGTGGGCGCCCTGTTCTTCTGTGTACGATTCGTTGCAGCACCAAATTATGAAGCCTGTGTGTGCCTTTTTTTATAAGGGTGGGGAAATCTTCATAGACATCCGGTCCTCCCGGACCAAGGTAGTGTTGGATGCCATTCTTTTAATGACCTACCAAGTAAAACCCCCTTCCTCAGTCTTCATGCTCTCTTCTCCCCGGAACCGCCTCACAGCATTACTTCGGGGAGGGGCTGTGCTTTTACATCTACTGTCTCAGATCAACTGGCAGTCTTCTTTGATCGTCTCTCCATGCATTTTGCAGCTTCCCCATTATTTTCGAAACTACATTATCCGCTACTCTCCACACCTCCTCATCGCGGCACATCTCCGATATTATGTTTTCGGCATTTACGTCTGACCTACTCACAGTCATCAGCTCACCTCGCTCTTGTTGTAAGCGGGGACACACAAATAACACGTGCTCTGCAGTCTCTTCCTCTCCCTCGCATGTCGTGCAGAAAGGTGACAATGTGAATCCAGACCTGTGCAGGTATTTCCTGAAGCATTCGAGGCCCGACAGAAACTGTGTCAATTGGAAGTTAACCTCTCCATGTTTCCTCTATACCCATGTCGTTATGTTTGGTATGAGTCTGTGGGTCCACCTTTCCTTGTCAGAGGAGTTCCACTCTCGCTGCCACTGTCTCATTGATTCGGCTCTTAATTGCGTCCTAACTGTTTTGGTAGTTTGACCCTCCCTTCTCTTCTTTTCATGACATTTGGTGTCTTCCGTCAACGTTATGCATATGCGCATCGTCCCAGCTATGACACATGCCGCTTCTGGGGATATCATTCGATATGCGCTTGCTACTCTTATGCTTGTCAGCCTTTGGGCTCTATTTAGCCTCCTCCGATTACTCTTCGTGTCTAGCGCCTGTATCCACGCTGGTGCCCCGTAGCTCAATATCGATTGGGTGACGCTTACAAGGAGCCTCCTTTTGCTGCTGCGCGGTCCAAAGCCGTTTCGCATTATTCTGGCCAGTGCTGCGGTGGCTTTCATTGCCTTTTCGCACGTGTAGTCCACATTACTATTAAAATTTCTGCGGTCGTCCAGCATAACTCCAAGGTATTTTAATTGGCGAGTGAATGTAATTTCTTCCCCGTCGATGTTCAATACGATCCGCTCGGATTTTTTGCAGTTACTCGCTAGCATGATTTCGATTTTCTGGTGGGCCAGCTTCAGTTTTGCTGTTGTCATCCAGTTTGCGATAGTTTCTGGCGTCTCCATCGTAACTAAATCCACCTCCATCTTCGACGTTCCGGATACCGAGATCGTCTTAACGTATCAGTCGCAGCGCTGTATCATTCATTACACTCCACAGCGTTGGTCCTAATATGGATCCCTGTGGTACTCCATCAAGCCTGCGTGTGCCTGACAATGTAGAAAAATGCTATACACAATTTGTCCCTGGCAGGATTGAACCCGGATATTCTTGGTGAAAGCCAGTACGTTACCACTGAGCTAGCCCGTTCCCATACAGTCCATACCTGCAAGATTTTGCGCATTTTATCATGAAATTCGCCATACTTTGACAGAAGCCAATGACCCACTGAGCGCAATGAATTTGAGGAATTTGGGCTAAAGTTAGGATGAACCATCTCATGTCATAAACACAAGGCTGCGGCGCGTTTGAAAAAAATAGCGTCGCTATCGCTGTGCGCTATCCAAAATATATAGTGACTGTATCGCTATCGCTATTAACCTAATAGCGCATAACGCGCTATTTTTTTGCGCTATTCGATATTCTTACTTAATATTGCTTAAAATACGAAAAATTTGACAATATCGGACCTAATTTACCTAAAGTTCGCAGTATTCTCTTATCTAGATGCAATACGGAACAAATTAAGTCTTTAGAAGACTCCATTTAACAACTCGACACAAGAATGCCCTTTTGTATACAGAGGTGCACGCAAGGCTCTGTACGCTTTATGACCATGATAAGACAAAAAATCACTCCAAAAAAACCAGTAACTTCTACTGTGAGGACATATATGTTTGAATCAATCAGCATTTTGTGTACGCATATGTACTGAAACTTCACTCAATGTTTAAATAGAACTTCCTTGCAAATCGGGGACTGGTCGACATGCACTTATAGTGAAAGGGTCGGAAGTTTAAATTTACTTCGATGGAAGTTTTTTTTATTTAATAATAATGTTGAAAAAAAAAAGTCTTCAAAGACGGCCTGCAGAACTGTACCTTGTAGGCCTCTTCAGGGAACTGCAAAGTATCAAATTGTGGGTCTGAAGCGAACAAAATCACATCGTCTTAGGCAGTATTAAGAGCTCGTGAAATTTTCGTAAAAAATCATGAGATGAGTCAAATGTTGTAATTTCTATGTATAAAAATGGCGCATCGATAGCGCAGAATATTAAAAAAGTTGCGCTATCGCTATCGCTGGCGAATAGCGACAGCGATAGCGCATTTTTGCGCTATAGCGCGGCAGCCTTGCATAAATATAGATATACCATCTGATGAAATCCTATGCCGGATTTCCTTTTATGATATTACATTCCACTTGTGGTGGTTGGTTATTTAAATTTTTGCCGAGTCGAGGATGTGGAGCCTAAACCTTATGAAGTGCATGAGATGATCGGCACAGAAGTGTATTCGAGTATCTGTCTGCATCTTTACATGTGATTAATATGATCATGATAAAGGTTTCACTAACTTGTCCCCAAGTACCGGTAAGGTATGCTAAATGCGAATGCGCTAAGGCGAAGTATATTTTTATCAGAACAGCTTTAGGCTAGACTTGGTTAAGCTTATTTAGCACACCAATAACTGATGAAAACTTCTCACATAACTTCAGATTTTCGTCAATGAGCAGTCCTAAGTACTTAGAAGCTGAAAACTACACCTATCACCTGACCATCAATAATAACAGGTCCTATGCTCGGCATAGCTTTTGTACTTCTTCGAAAGTGCATTACTTTGTCTTAGATATATTAAGGGATAACTTCTTAGCTGTAAAGAATTTTTGAGTAAGGTCAATCAAGTCTTGGTTGATGTCCATAATATTTAGGTCGAAGGACACGTTTGAAGTAAAGTCATCCGCGAGGAAGAGGAAAAGGAGTATGCTAAGTACGCTGCCCTGTAGAACACCAATGTTCATGTTGTTTGCCAATAGTGATATCTGTTTACGCTGGCTCGGACACCGGCATTTTCTAATTTCTTGAGAAGAATCCCAGGATCCACACAATCAAAGGTTTTCGTAAGGTCGAGAAAGACTACACTAGCGAATTTACTTCTGTCAATGTCCAGTAGCATCTTGTTGAGCAGAATAGGGTGTAGTATATCCCGCTTTTGGCTTTATTATGCAAATTGTATGCTTAGCGTCGGCAATCTCACGTAGACTGAGAGACATTTGTTCCAATTTAAATCCACATTTTCCCAATAGATAGCCAAAGACGGTTATCTGACCGTTATTGCCCAGTAACAAAAATACTTCAGTTATTTTTTGACTATTTTGAACAATGATGAGCTTTCTTTAAAAAACGCTTTCGTTAAACACGCTCACTTAGGAGTTAAAAACTGTCGTGCGTGGCGGCCAAATAATAGTATTCAATTTGCGCGTTAAGTGCAAACGTTATAAATAAAATGAGTTTTGGGTATCTGTTCTGAAACACATGTATTTGTAATTGTGTGAATACAAGTTATACTATATATATATTATACTTTCCTTAAAGCGTACCACACAGTAGAAATAGAATTAGAAGTCGCGCGCTGTTCCCTTCACGTCACTGATTATAATCATGCCTAACAGTCTAAACAAAAACTTATGAAATTTAAGATATGCGGTCCTTAACCCTTGATGAAATAAAATTGACAATTGCGTACGTTATCTTATCATTATCGTAATGAATCACAAGCTTTTCTTAATCCACAAAATAGTCAACACTTTCGACTCTCAAAAATAATATATTTCCTCTGGAATTTTACAATGTAACGGCTTCTTGTCTGTACGGAACAGAACCAGCAATGCAATTCGACCAATGCGGCTCTACGCAGCATTTTCCATCCGGATTAAATTCCAGTCCGATGGGACACTTCATTTCATAGATTGTATCAAATACTTTTCGGTAAAATCTTTCGCACATCGGATGAGGAAATAGCTGCTCCAATGGATCATTATTTGGACAAGTAAAACGTACATCATCGTTGTCCGTTTCATGATCAATTGTTGTGGTTAAGAGCGTTGTTTCTGTTACAGTGCCTGTGGTCAAGGTATCCTCTAAAACAGCATCTGGACGTAGCGGAGCCAGACCAAATATACAACTAGAACTAGCTGGTGTGTCGCAACAATTAATTCGGCGGTTCCAATGATAACCATCTGGACAAGCACGATCAATTATCATCCCAATTACTTCTTCGTAAAATCTTTGACAATTTGGATGAGGATGGAAAGTTGAGAATGGAGTTACATTTGAACATAAGAAATCTGACGGTGGTCGTATAACTGTGGCTGGGTCTTCAGTTATTGAAGGATTTTCACTTGTAGTAGAAGAAACTTCAGTTGAAGTGGATGAATTTTCAGTTGAACTTTCAGTTGTTGTCGGTTGTGTTGAATATTCCGTTGACGGCTCATTTGTTGTTGGGGAGTTAGTTGTTGATTGATCCTCGGGAATAGAAGGTCTAGTAGGAGCTATGCCAAATATGCAATTTGCTCTTAGCGGATCATCACAACAAAGTTCTCTATGGTTCCAATGGTGGCCTGCTGGACATAATCGATCAATTAGATAATTAGTTGTTTCTTCATAAAATCTTTCGCAGTTCGGATGGGGATAGAAGGTTGTGAATGGGTTTTTATTCGGACACAAGAATTGTGATGGTGGTGACGTTGTGGGAGTCATTTCAGTTGCTTCTGTTGTAGGTACGATTGATTCTGTAGGCAAGATCTCTGTTGTTGTAGAAGTGAGTTCAGTTGTTGGGCCGTTTGATTCTGTAGGCGAGCTCTCCGTTATTTCAGTTGAACTTTCAGTTGTTGTCGGTTGTATTGAATATTCCGTTGACGGCTCATTTGTTGTTGGGATGTTAGTTGTTAATTGGTCCTCAGGGATAGAAGGTCTACTAGGAGCTATGCCAAATATGCAATTTGCTCTTAGCGGATCATCACAACAAAGTTCTCTATGGTTCCAATGATGGCCTGTTGGACATAATCGATCGATTAGATAATCAGTTGTTTCCTCGTAAAATCTTTCACAGTTCGGATGAGGATAGAAGGTTGTGAATGGGTTCGTATTCGGACACAAGAATTGTGATGGCGGTGAAATTGTGGAAGTCATTGTTGAAGGGTTTGGATCTGTAGACGAGATCTCCGTCGTTGTAGAAGTGATTTCAGTTGTTGGAACGTTTGGATCTGTAGGCGAGATTTCCGTCGTTATAGAAGTGATTTCAGTTTCTTCAGTTGTTGGAGCGTTTGTATCTGTAGGTGAGATCTCCGTGGTTGTAGAAGTGTTATCAGTTATTTCGGTTGTTGGAGTGTCTGTATCTGTGGGAGAAATCTCAGTCGTTGTCGAAGTGAGTTCGGTTGTTTCTGTTGTTGAAGCGTCTGCATCTGTAGGAGAAATCTCAGTCGTTGTGGAGGTGAGTTCAGTTGTTGGAGCATTTGGATCTGTAGGAGAGACCTCAGTCGTTGTCGAAATGAGTTCAGTTGTTTCGGTTGTTGCAGCGTCTGGATCTGTAGGCATGAATTCCGTCGTTATAGACGTGATTTCAGTTGTTTCAGTTGTTGGAGCGTTTGTATCTGTAGGTGACATCTCCGTGGTTGTAGAAGTGTTATCAGTTGTTTCGGTTGTTGGAGCTTCTGGATCTGTAGGAGAAAATTCCGTCGTTGTGGAAGAGAGTTCAGTCGTTTCAGTTGTTGTAGCGTTTGGATCTGTAGGAGAGATTTCCGTCGTTATAGAAGTGGTTTCAGTTTCTTCTGTTGTTGGAGCGTTTGTATCTGTAGGAGAAATCTCCGTCATTGTCGAAGTGGGTTCAGTTGTTTCGGTTGTTGAAGCTTCTGGATTTGTGGGAGAAATCTCAGTCATTGTAGAAGTGTTGTCGGTTGTCGGAACATCTGCATCTGTAGGAGAAATTTCCGTCGTTGTCGAAGTGAGTTCGGTTGTTGAAGGGCTTGCATCTGTAGGAGAAATCTCAGTCGTTGTGGAAGTGAGTTCAGTTGTTGGAGCGTTTGGATCTGTAGAAGAAACCTCCGTCGTTGTCGAAATGGGTTCAGTTGTTTCGGTTGTTGGAGCTTCTGGATCTGTAGGAGAAAATTCCGTCGTTGTGGAAGTAAGTTCGGTCGTTTCGGTTGTTGGAGCGTTTGGATCTGTAGGCGAGATTTCCGTCGTTATAGAAGTATTTTCAGTTGTTTCGGTTGTTGGAGCGTTTGGATCTGTAGGCGAGTTCTCCGTCGTTGTGGAAGTGATTTCAGTTGCTTCGGTTGATGAAGCGTCCGGATCTGTAGGCAAGATTTCCGTCGTTATAGAAGTGATTTCAGTTGCTTCGGTTGTTGAAGCGTCTGGATCTGTAGGCAAGATTTCCGTCGTTATAGAAGTATTTTCAGTTGTTTCGGTTGTTGGAGCGTTTGGATCTGTAGGCGAGTTCTCCGTCGTTGTGGAAGTGATTTCAGTTGCTTCGGTTGTTGAAGCGTCCGGATCTGTAGGCCAGATTTCCGTCGTTATAGAAGTGATTTCAGTTGCTTCGGTTGTTGAAGCGTCTGGATCTGTAGGCAAGATTTCCGTCGTTATAGAAGTATTTTCAGTTGTTTCGGATGTTGGAGCGTTTGGATCTGTAGGCGAGTTCTCCGTCGTTGTGGAAGTGATTTCAGTTGCTTCGGTTGTTGAAGCGTCCGGATCTGTAGGCAAGATTTCCGTCGTTATAGAAGTATTTTCAGTTGTTTCGGTTGTTGGAGGGTTTGGATCTGTAGGAGAAATCTCAGTTGTTGTAGAAGTTAGTTCAGCTGTTTCTGTTGTTGGAGCATTTGGATCTGTAGGCGAGTTCTCCGTCGTTGTCGAAGTGAGTTCAGTTGTTGGCGCGTTTGGATCAGTAGGCGCGATTTCTGTCGTTATAGAAGTAATTTCAGTTGCTTCGGTTGTCGGAGCGTTTGGATCTGTAGGCGGATTATCCGTCGTTGTAGAAGTGAGTTCAGTTGTGTCGGTTGTTGGAGCGTCTGGATCTGTAGGAGAAATCTCCGTTGCTGTAGAAGTGATTTCAGAGTCTTCTGTTGTTGGAGCGTTTGTAGAAGTGATATCAGTTGTTTCGGTTGTTGAAACGTCTGCATCTGTAGGAGAAACCTCCGTCGTTGTCGAAGTGAGTTCAGTTGTTTCGGTTGTTGAAGCTTCTACATCTGTAGGAGAAATCTCAGTCGTTGTAGAAGTGAGTTCAGTTGTTGAAGGGTTTGGATCTGTTGGAGAAATCTCAGTCGTTGTTGAAATGAGTTCAGTTGTTTCAGTTGTTGGAGCTTCTGGATCTGTCGTCGTCGAAGTGAGATCAGTTGTTTCGGTTGTTGGAGCGTTTGGATCTGTAGGCGAGATTTCCGTAGTTACAGAAGTGATTTCAGTTTCTTCTGTTGTTGGAGCGTTTGTATTTGTAGGTGACATCTCCGTGGTTGTAGAAGTGATATCAGTTGTTTCAGTTGTTGGAGCGTTTGTATTTGTAGGAGAAGTCTCCATCGTTGTCGAAGTGCTTTCATTTGTTTCGGTTGTTGAAGCTTCTGGATTTGTAGGAGAAATCTCAGTCGTTGTAGAAGTAAGTTCAGCTGTTTCTGTTGTTGGAGCGTTTGGATCTGTAGGCGAGTTCTCCGTCGTTGTAGAAGTGATTTCAGTATTTTCGGTTGTTGAAGCGTCTGGATCTGTAGGCAAGATTTCCGTCGTTGTAGTTGTGATTTCAGTTGTGGGAGCGTTTGGATCTGTAGGAGAAACCTCCATTGTTGTCGAAGTGATTTCAGTTGCTTCGGTTGTTGAAGCGTCTGGATCTGTAGGCAAGATTTCCGTCGTTATAGAAGTATTTTCAGTTGTTTCGGTTGTTGGAGCGTTTGGATCTGTAGGAGAAATCTCAGCTGTTGTAGAAGTGAGTTCAGCTGTTTCTGTTGTTGGAGCATTTGGATCTGTAGGCGAGTTCTCCGTCGTTGTCGAAGTGAGTTCAGTTGTTGGAGCGTTTGGATCAGTAGGCGCGATTTCTGTCGTCATAGAAGTAATTTCAGTTGCTTCGGTTGTTGGAGCGTTTGGATCTGTAGGCGGATTCTCCGTCGTTGTAGAAGTGAGTTCAGTTGTGTCGGTTGTTGGAGCGTTTGGATCTGTAGGAGAAACCTCAGTCGTTGTCGAATCGTTTGTATCTGTTGGTGAGATCTCGGTGGTGGTTGTAGAAGTGTTATCACTTGTTTCGGTTGTTGGAGCGTCTGTATCTGTAGGGGAAATCTCCGTCGTTGTCGAAATGAGTTCGGTTGTTGAAGCGTCTGCATCTGTAGGAGAAATCTCCGTCGTTGTGGAAGTGATTTCAGTTTTTTCGGTTGTTGAAGCGTCTGGATCTGTAGGAGAAATCTCTGCCGTTATAGAAGTGAGTTCAGTAGTTATGGTTGTTGAAGCGTTTGGATCTGTAGGAGAATAATCAGTCGTTGTTGAAGTGAGTTCAGTTGTTTCTCTTGTTGGCACGCTTGTTTCGGTAGGCGAAACCTCCATTGTTGTCGAAGTTAGTTTAGTGGTAGTTATTGTAGTTCTTGTTGTAGTTTCTTCTTCTTCTTCTGAAGAACAAGATGACGACGACGACGACGACGAAGACGATGATGAGGACGAAGAAGATGAAGAACTCGAACTAGATGACGACGAACTAGAGCTCGACGACGAAGAGCTTGATGAACACTTACTGGATTTTGATAGGTCCTGTGTTTCTCCAGACTCATTATTACAGTCAACATTGGACTTCCAATCACAAACATTAATTTCAGGATTAAAGTATAACTCAGGAGGACAAAATCGCTCGACGAATTGATTATGAACGCATTGAAAGTATGCATTGCAATTCAGAGGATGTGCCCTGTATACGTCAACACCGTTTTCTATAACGCACTCCATGTTCCTTTTGTGTTGCTTGTGTTTCCTAATATGATTCTCGTTATGCACAGGTAAAGAATTTGCAATGGCAGCAAAACTTATTACAATAAAACAAACTTCTTCGAACTTAGTCATTTTAACATTTTTTCACGTTCACTGGACAATAAATAGAGACTTCTTTGATTTTTTTCTTAATTTAGTAAAAAATTTCGAAAGTAAAAACCGGAAAATACTAAGGACAGTTTCGTTCAACAGCAAAGCTCGTACTAACTTCAAAAACATTTAACATTAGGCTATAAGGAAAAAACTTATCGTAGCTTTTTCGACTATCTCCTAAGATAAAAATATGTCTTTCCTGAGAAATTGTTATCTACATTACGTTAGCATGGTAAGAAATCGGTGTGACTGGCATGCAAAATTGCATTAGTATCAAATATTAATGAGTCAAACAGTATCATCCATCAAATATTCTATTCATCAATTGGATTAACGTTTCAAATCAAAGTAAATCAGTTGAGTCATAGTAAAAATAAATCTCAATAGCAGAAATAGTATTTTATTTTTAATAGCAAATTATTACCCGATAAAATTGTATTAAATTCTGACTTAATGTTTTGAATTGCTTCTGATGCTACGATGTCTTTAAGATTATGTTAGGCGAACCAGTTGGATGTCGTCTATTTACAGTGCAACTAACCACAGTTACCGGTGTTTAGTTGCACGAAGAAAGATTGGAAGATTCACCATTTTCTGAATTGTTAAAAGCAAGTTTCATTATTCATATTTTGTTAAACTTTCTTTGAAACCAAAAATGGTGTGCCGTCTTTTAATTTAAAGATTGACAACAATAACGACACACCCTCGTAACTTGATATAAGTGACGTCATGTAATATCACAATATTGGATCATTTAATTTTTTTTTTAAATTTAGCTATGGTTACAGCTTATTTCATGGACTTTCTTCATGTAAAATGTTTATTCTTTGTCCTCAATGAAAAATAGTGAAGAGAAGAGTGCCAGAGCTTACTTGCTTACCCGTCAAGTAAAGCACCTTTTTCATTTTGTTGCATTTTTCATAAAAATTATACGAAATATAAGGCAGAGGAACTAAAATCCTCCGAAAATGTGAAAACATCCGCGATTGAAAAATGATAAGCTCTACCACTTTGCCGTATACGTAAGACACTTCAATCATTGCTGGGTGAATTACTTACGCGCCTCTTTTGGACAGTAGATTTTAGGTAATTTCGCGAAATCCTCAAATTTCATTGAAGTTCTCACGACTGGTTAGGCTTTTCAATTAGAGTGAGAGTGATGCACTCAGCTTTCCCTCTCTCAAATCCATGCAATCGTACTTATGATATAGTGTTAGTACGTTATATCACAAGGACAATCACAAATCACAAATAATATCGCCACAAATGCGAATTCGACAGTACATTCCAAGTAGTAAAAAATACGAAGTGACTATTTGCGACAGGTGCGATTAGTCATATGAGCGCTTATTAGTAACTGACAGCACCCCACAGTGTCGTGTCTTCGCACAGACCAAGTGGACCATGGTCTAGGGCGCTGAAAAATCGAATCCTAAAAAATAATACAACTGCTACTGCACCATAAAATTCACTTTGCCTTATAAGTTCTCTTATTTTGGCAAAACTTAATTCTCTCGTATTGTGTACAGTCTGGGAACTGGATGGTATTGAGTTAGTTGATAGTACCAGTGCAGGTCAGAAAAACGTGGAGGACAATTTTCGCGTAGTTGTAACACTTAAGCTTCTACGACTCTTCAACGTTGCACTAAATTCGAAAACAATCAAATTTTAAAAATTTATGAGTTTTTATGGAACAACTCTCTTGACCTTTTATTTAGCTACCAAATCCACCTGATTACAGGGTCGTAGCTACATGGATGTAAAGGTGCATAGCACACCCTCAAAATTGCAGAGGTCACCCTCTCAAAGATTTCAAAATTAGTTCCGAGAAAATATTTGTGAGAGGAACATCATCATAAAATTGAAATCCATTTAGAATTCTTGGCACCAAAAATAAAAAAATTCGCTCACTACGCTCGCGTTTCTTCTAGTATTTCATACTTTCCCTCACAGGCGTAAAGTATAATCATGTCTAATGTAACTAGGGTAACTAGAAAAACGTTGGTCGTCTAAAATGTACTGTTTGTCTATTCAAATGTACTTTTGGTTTCATCGCGTGCACCTGTCAGTTTTCTTTTTCTGCGTGTGCATCCGTGCGCTTTTCGAAAAGTTCATTCAAAGTTGATAGGTGATGGATTGCGAATGAAAATTACGGAAATCGAAAAAAATATTGAAATTGCGGTTCCATCCAAATCCGGAATCTAAAATGAAACGACCGGTTTGCCGTCTCAAAATAGATTGAATTTTATTCACCCAATACTTCATATTATACAATTTCTGATCTTCACCAATTTAATTAAATTAAAAATTAGTAGTTTATAGTAGTACTAATTCATTTTCACTACTACGAGAAATCACTGTCCAATAAAAAATTCTTTTTAAAGTTCTGTGCGGTCGAGTTGGTGCACTCTGTGTGACTTTCGCCTTCGTGGCCAGTCATCGAACCATCATCAAGTTCGGTACCGTTGGAAAAGGAATGCCTTGCAACGATATAGAGTTAATGTCCACGAGGCGCTCCGCTTTATTGGTCCGGGGCGCTAAATATGCTAGATACGGCACTGACACCCCAGTATCCGATATACATACACCATCAACTGCTTCTCAGCCCATTTTTATTGATGTTGGAGATTGGAACGAATTGCGATCTTGGCACATTTACAGCAATTAAAAATAAATTCTTAAAGACAATCAAAAACTGATAAGCGTTCATTAATGACTAATATGGAGAAAAAAAATGTTAGCCAACTGAACGAAAGTCCTCAACCATCGGTGAATGGTGCATTCACATCACTTTTCGGACTGCGTTCGTAAAATAAAATAAATAAAAGTAACACGTGAATGTTCCCTTGATCCCTTAGAAGATTTGCTCAATCAATGGACGAGCTTACGTTTGTCTGTGTTTCGTGTTAGTCAGGTCAGAAAGAATACTTTGCAAAAATTTCTTAGCTGTTGAACTTACAATAAAAACATATGAAGGGACCCGTACGTATCAGAATAGATACGGCAAACAGAGTTGATGTTATGAAAAGACTCAAACGTATTTAAGTCAATATTGCCTTAACTGTTAAGTGTATGAAATTACGTGCACATTAAATTGCATTGGAGATCGCCGAGGGGGCAATATTGAAAAACCCGTCCGAAGAAACGGTGTAATGAAGGCCTTCCGAAAGTACAAAATTGACCCCCAAACAGACAAAAATGTGCATCTCAATTTTTTCTACAACAAAGGAAAAAACCATTTTTTTGTCTAGGGCAGACCTTACGACCGACCTAAGGAAATGCCTCGGACTTAGGACAGACCTGAGGCCCACTTCAGCCCTAAGCACAGGCACAGGGTCAAAATTTTTTTTTTCAGTACTCGATTACCTCTCAAATAGAAACAGAATAAACAAAATCAATTAGGATTTATCCAATTTATCTAAGCAAACACGTTGGGCCCTAGTAGAAACTCAGTTTTAGGGTTCTGACTATTATTATTACTGTTTATTCAAGATAAAATCTGTTACAAATTGCTTGTGCGATACAATGGTGGTTAGTGTTCAGCTTTTAATTTATAGGTTGTATTTAGCTTTTCAAACTATGATTGATTTCCTCTTTTTTTATAATTTTCTCTAGGTTAATTTAGATTATAATTAGACAGAAGAAAATTTACAAAAAACTTCAAATGAATTGTTAAAAAAAATTAAGCCAAAAGCACAGTTGGGGTTGTTCAATACAAAGTATAGATTAAGGGATTTTCAGAGGTAAAGGTTTTATTCCTGAAGCTCACGTTGATCTTGGAGATTTGTTGTTGAATCGTGTGTAAATTAGCGAGGTTGTGCAGGTCAGTTATTTTATGATAAGACGGTAATCGGAGTATAATTTTGAGATATTTATTTTGTATCAATTGGAGCTTTTTCAAGTGGGTCTTAGCACAATTGCTCCAGACAGGACACGCACTCAGTAAGACACTTCGAATAATGGATTTGTATACTAGAAGCTTGTTAGGGACGTTCAGCTTGGATTTTCTGTTGAGAAGTGGGTACAGTGCTCCAAGGAATTTAAGAGCTTTAGCTTTCATCATTTTGAGCGCGGATTTACCTTATTGGTAGAGACATGAGTCATCAGCGAAAAACGCCTTTTCGCACCTAGTTATGATCAGATCTGATGTGAAGATGTTATACAAAGTGGGACTCAAGACGCTGCCTTGCGGGACACCGGCTGGAATTTTAAAGACATTGGACCTGTAGTTTTTTACTGTTACATATAAAAGATCTCTTCAAAAGGAATGATCTTAGTGAATACAGAGGAAACTCAAGAGAAAACATCTTGTGCAGGAGTCGTTATGCCAGACACTATCAAATGCCTTTTTGGATGCCAAAGGTAATTATGCAGACGGAGTGTTTTTTTTAGGGACTCCTGAATTTAGTTGCACACTCTCACCAGCTGGTGATTTATGGAATGATTTGATCGAAAGCCGAATTGTTCATTTGGTAGAATGCCGCGTGCAGACATATGGCCATGCAGTCTTGTAAGAATTAGCTTTTCAAACATTTAAAGGCCACTCACAATTCTTACTCCTACTTCCAATTGTTTAACA
>WJQU01002242.1:0-50000 GCA_029228625.1 Pseudolycoriella hygida | reverse complement strand
AAGCATAATGTGAAATTACTAACTAAAAAGAATTTTCTGCTAAAAAGCGATTGGGCTGGTTGGAAAATATTTATCAGTAGTTGATGTTGTAAATGTATCGTTTGAATGCGCCGCAAGCGAAATTCTGAACGGAGTGTGTTAATATAAAAGTTATGTCCATAGTTTTCAGAATCCCAGGGGGGCTGAGCGGTTCCCAGGGGGGCTTAGCCCCTTCTGTCCCCCCCTAGATACAGGCCTGAACATGGGCGCGGCGAGTGGACATCTAATTACACATTTTTCTCCTTTCATCAAGTTTCCTAACTAACTAACTAGAGGGAACGGGTTAGCTCAGTGGTAACGTATTGACCTTCCACTGAGAATATCCGGATTCAATCCTGGTGAGGGAAATTCTGCAAAGGATTTTTCTTCAGTTTGTAGCATACTCAAGATTCCAACGTACAAACAGATCAATTGTTACTCATAAAATATATGTATATCCTCGCATAGAATAAGCATAAGTTGTAGCTAGTAAACAAGAAGATATGTATCGTAGTGTGTGCTAGAGGTGAGCGGGTTACCCGAATGTACGAAAAAACTCAATCCGAACCCGACCCGAACTCGAACCCGAATCAATTTTATCGGGTTGACGGGTTACGGGTTTTTCAAAATCGAATCGGGTCGGGTTCGGGTCGGCTCGAGTTTTTGTAATTATTTGGCAAAAAACCAGGTAACTTTTTTTTTCATGAAATTATAGTAAAATTATAGTAAATAATGAGAAAGTTATTATTATTATATATTGAATAAATTATTTGTGCCATGTCGCATCACAATTGGAAAGATTTCGATCGCAGTAACATATCTGAGACTGACAATTTTCCGAACAGTTTGCCATTGAAATTGAAACTGTAAAAATAATATACTTTTTCGCACTTGTATCGAAATGTAATGCTCATTTTCATGTTTGCTATCAGGGACGAAAAGAAAAATGTAATCTCACGGGGCGAAAACTGGCGCTTTCGCCCCTTGGGCTTACATTTTTCAACTTTCGTCCCTGATAGTAAGCATGAAATAGTTATTTGTGTGTCTGTTTTTGCGACTGATTTTAGGCAATTTCGCGTGTTGTAGACCTAGGAGCCCCGAGGCATGAAAAACTTAATACGTCACTCGGAAATAAATTACATGCCTGCTACCTCGTACGTAAATAACTATTCGATACAAGTAAGAGAAAGTATTCTCATGATCTAGATGGTTTTGATGGATGTATGTTTCATTTTTCAATGTAACTTGATGTGTGGAAGATTTGTTTAAAATTTAATTGTTCGATGTACAGTGATTTCATTTAATTAATGCTTATCTCATTGTGATATAGGCATTTGGCACAAAATTTAGTGTACACCTCGCTTCACTCATAAGGAAAATTTAGAACTGGTGCTATAAAAATCGACTTGGTGTCAGACATGTTCGAAATGTAATACTCATTATCAATCAAATAGATTTTGCGAGTAAGAAAGATGTATTCTAACATCTTCACAAAATTGATAGTGATCTAACATAGTAACTAAGATAGTGATCATAACTTAACACACACACGTAAAAAACCGCAATTGCTCTATGAGTTCGATAATTTAAATTTGGCCCTTCTCAACAAAATTTCATGTTTTCTCTGTATGAAAACCGACACCTCGAGACTTCTCTCTGGAGAAAATGTTACACGAAATATTTTTAGCGATTTTTCTTGTTATCGGGTTTTTTAAAATTGAATCGGGTCGGGTTTCTGAAAAAGGCCGACCCGCTCACCTCTGGTGTGTGCACAAACGACGAGGTTCATTTGGCTAACTGGTCTAACAACTGTATAATCTGAATAAATAATTTACACGTGGGAATCAGTGGGAATCTGGTTAAAATCGAATACATGACTATAGGTGGAATGATAGAAGAGTAACAGAGGAGGAACAAAGGGTCAAAAAAGATCTGTGTTCCAAGGCCAGCAAGCCGCCGCAAACTAGAAATCTAAAACTAGGGGTGTGCGGGTCGACCTTTTTTTCCAAATGGGACCCGAACTGAACCGGATCCGAAATAAAAAAATTTAAACCCAATCAGAACCGATATCGAATCTTTTTAAACAAAATTTCATAAAATGTTTTTTTTAATTCGATTTTGAGAAAATAATTGAGTGAAATTATATTTCGGGTCGGGTTTTGTTAGTTGAAGTGTTCAAACTCGACCCTTCCCGAAAAAACAAAAATGTAAACCCGACCCGACTAAAAAAAAAAATCAAAAACGCGACACGACAAATTGATTCGGGTCGGGTTTTTAGTCGAGTTTTGGGAGGCCCGCTCACCTCTATCACTAAACCAATGTTTCATAAAACAAAATTTCCTGCAGTTCACCAACATGTATGTACATGCATGTTAGTTTTGTCTAGACCCATTTCATCTAAAACACTTTGCATGCAAAGTTCAGGCTGTCTGACGACGTCTTGCAAATCGTTGTAATTAACCACAATTAGAATCAGGTCGTCAACGTAAGCCAATATTTTCATAATTACTTCACCCACCTCAACATTTCCATCTATAAATTAGCCTGGTTATCTTATTCATGATAATTATGAAGAGAACAAGAGACTGAGAAATCAACCCTCATTTACCTCAAAAGATTCAATTATTTGGTTGAGAAAATTAGTGACATCTAAATATAACAATAATCTGCTAGTTTCCTTGTTAGTTTATTAAAAGAAGTAAAAGAAGAAGTGACCTTTTTAGTTATAAGTATTAGGTTTTAATTTTAGACTAACAACTAAACAACTTTTTTTTATCTTCCAGATAATACAAAATCAAAGTCATGTCCATCGAGTGCCAAAATCTAATGTACTTCAACGGTAAGTGCTTGCAAGAATAATTTCTTTTCACAAAAGAATAAAAATGAGAATCTATTCTTTAATAGGTTTCAATTTGTTGGCTTCTGAATATGGTCATTGTTTCACTGTATTTAATCTTTCCGCCTCACAGTTCCATCATTTTATTAATAGCCAGAAACCGCACTTTTTTATCATTTTTATTATTGAGGAAAAGTCATAAAAATCAATGAACGTTTTATAACCATACCACAGAAACTATAAAATGTATCTCATGTTCTCTTTTATATTTAGAATATGTTTACCACGTGAAAAATGTAAATTAACTCCCAATTCAATAGACAGACTGCATACAAATACGTGTTCCATAATATCCACAATTCCTTATATATTATTGAAGTAAAATTTATGTCACATCATAACATAACGAAAAGTTTTTTTTTCTAGTTATACATTTCGAAATTAACTATTTTCATCCGGTAATTAATTGGTTATTATTTAAACTGTCAGTTTACAATGATTTATTTGATTTTCAAACTTATGAATGAGGTTGAATGAGAGTTATTTGAATTATTTTATTAAATATTTGGTTGTTTATTTTGTTTGGTATGGGATTAGTCGGTCTATTAAAAGAATTACTAAAATAATCATTTGTGCTCTTCATAAACGAATGTTAATCGTTTTTATACCACAAGGATTACTTGTCTCGTGTTATGGATTTCATAGAGACTCGGAATGGTAACATTTTTCTCCGGAAAAGTTCACCCCTTAAAACGTTTCTAAATTTCATTCAATAAAAATTAACCAACTGGAAAATTCGTCCTTAAAACTAATACGCGCACTTAATACGAAATGACTTGTCCTTGACATTGAAGAACAATTTTTTGTCAACGTGCCTTCCAGCAAAAAAGCATAATTATCATATTATGTTTTTTACAATCATACAATGGTTTCCGTAAACATAAAACGTTTGTTCGAAAATATTGCGTTGTTTATCATTTGGGCGAACAAACCATCTCAATGGCACAGGACAGGGGAGTATGGAGAAGGGTGATCCATAATCACCGGGTGGCTGCGTAAAGACATCACACCGAAACGGTAAACGCCATAAGGAGATTTTCGGCATGTGAGCTGTCTTTTGTACGCTTCAAACCAGACCCAAACTGAAAGTGTTGTGAATGAAAGCACTAAACATTAGGGTCATTCCATTCAAAAGCTGAAAATAAAAAGTTCAGGACCTGGGAACCACGTTTTCCGATGAAACCGTTCGTCTGACAATCTTTGTATGAGAGACTTATAGATAAGATTTTTCCTGAAAGTTGTTTCTTACATCACAACTCTCGCACTTTTGTACATTTTAGGAGATTGTACAATGAATTGTAATTTTTGTAAATATGACTATTTTAGGAGATTGACACGGTTCCCAGGTCATATACAAAATTCATTAGATGGAATTGCCTATAACCTCCATTTTTTTATATCGTTTATTGATCAAATAACAGGCTGAAGCCCAATAACAATTCCCTCAGAATTTAGCACATTTAGCTGATAATCAATTTAGGAATATAATCTAGTTAATTTAGAATAATGCATCAAGAAGAAAATTACCAATCAACCAATCTTTCAAAAACAGAAAACTGGGTCCTCATCACATCAACACCGTGAAAAAAAAGGTCGTGATTCCTCTGGACTCTGTAAATCGGGGCATTGCATTGGTAATTGGTGTCCATCTAAGGCAAGTAGAACAACTGATTCTGTCGAGTTACCCTGGATGGTTGATGAAAGGATAGTTTTTGACAGAGTCTTGAATCAACGCGCTTGTGAACCAATTTATAAAGCATGATTTCATCATTGACCATACGCCGAGTTTCAAGTGAGCGAAGTTTCAAGTGATGTAAACGATCACGATACGGAGGCCTCGGATAAGCGATGTTGAATCTGAAGCACAGCATTCTGGTGAATTTTTTTTTGAACTTTTCCAATCTGATCAATCGCGTCAATGGATTTTATACAACGGAGCAATAATCAAGACGGTTCCGAATCAACGACGAGTCTACCGCACCTGAATACAAAACCAAGAGTTCTGTAGGATTTACGAATCATGTCGTCTATATGCTCATTAAAGGAAAGCTTATCGTCGAAAATTATTCCCAAATCTTTTTTCAATGATACTCGACCCAGCAATTCACCAGAAATAGCATATGGGAAGATTATCTTGCTGCGACTGTGTGACGTAGACATGACCGCACATTTTTTCACATTTAGATCCATGTTATTAGCTCTACACCACACCACCATTTTCATAAGATCCACTTGAAGTAACTGGCAGTCGTAAGCGTTACTGACGGATCGATACTGTTTAAGGTCATGCGCGAAACCTGAACAACTTGGTAGCGACAAAAGTAGGTCATTAATAAATATTATAAATAGCAGTGGTCCAACGATAGACTCTTGAGGAACTCCTGATGTAGGCATAAATACGTCTGACTTTGAGCCACCAAAAACTACAGTTTGCGATTGGTTGAGCAGATAAGATGAGAGCCACTGCAACATATTCTCAGAGACACCAACACTGGATAGCTTTTGCAGAAATATTGCATGATCAGCCTTGTCAAATGGCTTCACGAAGTCAGTGTAAACGGTGTCAACCTGACCGCCATTTACAATGGCATCCGCAACAATAGAAGCGTATTCCATGAGGTTAGTATGGGTCGATCTTCTCACATAAAAACCGTGCTGAAAGCAATGGACTTTAGACAATGTGCTTATCGGCTTGTAGTTCGTCACTTCACTCTTGTCACCATCTTTGAATATAGGAGAAACGAAGCTTACCTTCCACTGAGAGGGGAAACTTTTTTCCATTAGGGATCTGTTGAAAAGGATACAAAGCAGTAAACTGAGTACATGAGACAATTGCATGAAAAACATCATCGGAATACCAACCGGACTGGAAACCTTGTTTAGGGCCATTCCCCGAAAGCTCCGTTCCTACGCTCGAAATGCTCAGTAGTTACGTAAAGATATTCATAGAAAATGGTGCACTAGGAGGATTGATCCTTCAACTAGAGGTTAGTTATTTTTCTATGACTATCATTTTGTAACTACTGAGAATGTCATGCGTAGGAACGAAATGGTCCGTGGAATTGCCCTTTACGTTGAAATTCCTAATCGCTCCTTCAACCTGATCGGAAGTAAACGACATATCTGCTAGCTGTGGACATAAAGCCAGTTGGTGTACGAAAGGATCAAAATTTGCTGTCGCTGCCGGTTCGACCACTGGATTGAATACAGAACTAAAATAGCTAGCAAACAAATTACAGACCGTCGATCCGTCTGAAGATTCAACATTCATATATTTCATATCATTTGGCAAAGAATTCGTTCTTTTCAGCGATTTAGTGAAAGCAAAGAAACATTTAGTATTCTTCTTTATCTTTTCTTCACAGTATTTTATGTAATCATTGAAACATGTTCTAATACCAGCTTTAACCAACTTACGAATAAGGTAATGGTATTCAACTAATAGCTCAGCTTTCAGCACCGATCATTTAGCATTCTTCGCTTTTAGCCTCGCGGATTATTTTTTCTTGATCAACGAAATTAACTCATGCGAATAGTAGACCGGATAATCTCTGAAAGATACAAAAGTTCTCGGTATTTCATTGATAAACGACTGAAGAATACTATAGAATTTACCAACCTCATCTTCTATACATAAGTCACGTACCTCGCAAACCCAATCAACCTTGGAAAGATCATCCTTAAGTTTGTCATAATTAGCCTTATACAAATTTACTTTCAATGGCCTTTTTTCGTCTAAAAATTTGAGTTTCGACAGACAGTGTTTGACAGAATCGTCTGATTTATGAATGCAAACATTCACTTGGTGCAATTTTACTCAAAACGTCAAGAGTCTAATGAGGTCAGAAGGCAGCCGAAAGATCTTTCTGGCACCTGAACTTCTTTTGTTGTGTTCTTTTTTCGGATCCGAGTTTACTGACGGTGAGGTTGTAACGCCAGTTTTGCAATTTATTGCAAGTGTATGTTTACTGAAGGAGAGTCAGTCATGGCTCACTTACTTCGTTAGTGCTGTAATATACTATTTCCTAATATTTATGGAGTTTTCATAAAAATTTAGAGCAGAAAGTCTTAAAATGTTAAATGCTCAACGAATTCAATTGATCTTTTAAAAATACATATATCTCGTTTATGTTGGTAATTTACATTATGTTCTATTGAAGTATGTTGTGGCATAAGTAAATGTTTACAACGATTTCCGGGTATATAAAAATTTTGAGGTTATGATGATAATATTAGACTTTTAACCGCGCAATAAAAGCTCATTGGTCAATAAAAAGAATGCAATCTATGACTTGCACCATCACACACTGCTAACACTAACTCGTAAAAGAAAACGAAATAAAGGTGAAGTTCATGGTGATATCACGCCAAAGTCGTGTGTATTAACGTCTGATTGCAACGCCGTGTTGGCTACCATGTCTGGCGAATATCCAAATCGAATATTTTCAAAAATAATTTGGATGAACGTATTTTAGCTTGTGGAACATATACATTTTTTTGTTAGTATTGCTGCCGGCAGAACATAAAAAGGTTTCTAATAAAAAAGGTTACATGATCTAAAGAAAACATTTTTTTGATTGTAGATATTATTACTTTTTTTGGTGTGTTACTTGCTCTCAAATAATTTTCGAGTTCACCAAAGTTCGACAGCGAGGGATAGGAACACACATTCATTACTAATTGTCATACTGGGCTCATGATTCTGTAATAATGGATTTTGTTTTTCCTTCCATTTTCCTGTAAAATTTTCTATGCTATTGTAACTTTTCATATCATTTAAATTTTTGGGGAAAAGAGAATTGAAGAAAATCATTGAATATCTACCCTGGGTCTTTAAAATAAGGAAGGAATTCTGTGCAATATGATAATTATGTTTCATAAGTTTATGCCTTCCTGTCATAGTGGAATACAGAATGAAAAGTTCAACTCGTCTGTAAGCTTTTCCAGGAGTTGAGTAATCACCAAAAATGATCAGAAAACCACTCCTGAATTCTATCAAAGCTGACGCCTCATTCGAATGAAAGAACAGCACTGCAACTGTACATTTTATTATCTTGACGTAAGTCAGGGTCTTACGGCAGAATTGAGGTCGAATTTTGTCCTGATGTCGTGTTGTTATTGTGTTTTAAGTTGTTTTTAATGTCTAGCATTTTTTGAATTTGTCTGAAGTGAGTTGTCCGCCTCGCAACCTGTTAATGTGTATCATAATCCCTTGATGTAAGTCAGGGTCTTTCGGCAGAATTGAGGTCGAATTTTGTCGGGGTGTCCGATGTCTCGATGTCCGGGTGTCATCTTGACGTGTGGGCATAACGAATCTCGCCTTCGGCTCGAGCCGCAATGCCAACACGTCGCAATAACAATTTTGGCAAGAGGTGCAAAATTCTGTCAGAATTTTTTCATTCTCTTTCAGTTTGAGAGGTAATAGAAGGCCTAACAGTATTCAAGAATAAATTTAGGGTCGATGTCTGCCCTAGCAAAAAAAATTTGTATTTGTATTTGTATTTGTATTTGTAAATTTGTATTGTATTGTTTGTATTGCGGGTTTACTGAAAAATTCTGCTTCTACGACAATTATTTTTGCGAAAAATAATTGCGCCAGCCAATGAGAGATATGAATTCTTCGATGAAAAAATTGTACGATTCAATAAAAAAAAATTAACGAAAGATTCTTGTCTCTTATTGGTTGGCGAAAGAATTTATCGCGAAAATAATTGAAACGTTGGGTTTACTCACCGCCGGTTAGTTTTAATCGACCGTCGGTTGGTTCTAATCGACCGCCGCGCCGGTTGGTTTTAATCGACCGCCGGTTGGGTTTACACACCGCCGATTGGTTTTAACCGACCGCAGGCAGTCATCGAAAGAACTGCAGCGTCATTTGATTGAATAGTTCACTTTTTGTATCTTTTACTTACTGCCATAATAAAGCTTTTGTTACATACAGAAACGCTCTTGTCTTCATATATTGATTTGTATTTATTTGCCTGCTTGGACATTGTTTGTTCCTGGGTACATGAGCCGACGACGAATACTGTAATTCTTCGAGTCTCAACAAACAGTTTCCAAGGAGACAAGCACCACGCAACTCTACATGCCGATGCAACCTGGGCACAATTATCACGAATACAACACGATAACGACACCCTTGCATGTAAAAAAATTCTTAGTCTGGCGCCCCTCGGTAGCCAGTTCGGGCCTGATTCATAATCTACTACTGGTTTTCTTAATATTGAAACTGTTCGTTCTTATATTTGATGCAAACTGCCAGGAGGATGGCAATGGCTAACTGATTCGACAACCGAAATTGATGACACCTTTCGTCTTTACTTTACTGGCTGTCATCTGTTCACGTTCAATTCGTTAACTGTCGCATGTTGTATTAGTGTTATCTAGTGTCGACTTCTGTTGACAGGTTCCATCGTTGGAGAGGTCGGTATCGAACACATGAATACACAAATTTAGTTGAGAGTGTCTGACGTCATCTTTCGTATGTTTTCCTCGTACCGTTGGTACTTTTCCAAGTGCTATGTAGGTGGCACCCTTCTTCTGATGAAAGAACACCAAATGCACCTTCTTTCATATGTGAGTGACGTCAAACATTTTTTCGAGTTCTGTATTGTGCGTTTCGGGAGTCGAACCACGAAACTATCCAATTTATGAAGCTTGGGACTATCCTTATAGCTGTCAATCGCACAAAAATCCCATACATCCCGGGGATCGAACCCGGGTTTTCTGCGCGAAAGGCAAGCACGTACACTATTACGCCGTCGGTTCGTTGAAGAAAAAATGGATGGGATCATTTTTCCATTGAAGTATGAGTCCTGGACTATAGATCGGTCCTAAGGTCGGCCGCGCCACAAAAATTTGTTTTACTTACTTTTGAAGTAAATTGACAGGAACTTTTTATCCATGGAAATATAAGTCACGGGTCAGAGTCTCTGCTTAGTACTCTAGGTCGGTTCTAAGATGGGCCCAAGCACAAAAATTTGTATGGATTTTTAACTTAGCTAGGATACTAAAAACGAGTCTCTGCTAGGGCTCTACGTGTTTCTTATACATAACTCGAGTAAATCTCTTTCTATTTTCGTAATTATTTTCGAAATTATTCGACAGGTCTCTGAAAGCCAAACAATTTGTAGCAGAAATTTGTTTAAGAAGAGGCCCTTGGACTTAGCTAGGGCACTAAAAACGAGTCTCTACTAGGGCCTTCAGTGTTTTTTGTACATAACTCGAGTAAATCTCTTCCGATTTTCAATTTTTTTTTTTAATCGAAAGCTCTAGGAATGTTTCACATTTTATGGAAGAAAATTTTTTTATTAGAAGCCCTTGGACTCAGCCGGGACCCTGAAACTGAGTTGCTACTAGGGCCCAACGTGTTTGTTTTCATAAATAGGGTAACCGAGTCCCAAATTATATTCAAAAACAAATTTGGACCCGGTGGCTGTGCTTAGGGCTCAAGTGAGCCTCAGGTCGGTCCTAACAAAAAATTTTTTTTGCTTTGTTGCAGAGCAAATTGCGGGAAACATTTTTGTCTACTGAAATATGTGTCCGAGGTCTCTACTTAGGGCCCTCAATTGATCCTATGGTCGACCCTTGACCTTGTTGCAGAGAAAATTGAGGGAAATATTTTTTTCTATGGCCCACAGAGGGTGAATCTGAAGTCTCTATGTTCAAAAGTGTTGAATTCAGTGGAATCTAGTATAAGGGTAGTAATTCAATTAATTATGTGATCGTAGTGTACAGATTCATTCCATTAATACACTCACGGAAATATATTTTTGCATCGAATAGAATTTTGTACTTCTGCGCAGCTTTTTAACACTACAAAAACCTGCGCAGAAGTACAAAATTCTATTTGATGCAAAAATATATTTCCGTAAGTGTAAACTTCTTTCAATAAAGAACTCTTTTATAGGTCTGGTCTTTTCTATTATTTAATTGAAAGGAATTTCTGAGAAACCAACAACAAGTTGATATCTTCGGTTCTAGAATACGTATCTTATCTAATTTTTTTAAATCTTGAAGAAATATTACAGCTAGAGGAGAAAATTATTTGTTGTGAAGAGAGCGTCCACATCAGTAAGATGTGACCAAGTTGCTACTGCAAAATAAAATATTCCGTACATTCATTTGCGATGTTAAGTCTTTTTACTAATTTCCGATTTATATTTCCTTCATTCATACAATGTACTTTCATTCTTTTAATTTCGAAATCCGCTACAATTACCAGTTGTGCGGAAAGCACGCACCGTGTCGTTATCTCTCTCCTTTCCTTTTAATGAAAAGCTAACAAAATTAATTTACACTTCTTTCGGGATCCAATTATCATTTTCTAAATTGTATGAATTGCCGACACAATTGACTGAAAAGTAAACATACGAAATGGAAGAAATTTAATTAACGCAAAATTAAGGTAAACTTCTCGATAGAGAAGCGCAGTATTTTTTGTCTACGATAGAATTTGAGTGTGAAATCATTCGTCGATGATCATGGGAAATAAAATGATTTTCTCTTTTTATCTTGTTTCAGATGCCTCATAAGCTTGAAAACAGTTTAGGCTCTTAGTAATTAAAGGAAGGGTGTTTGTGGAGCTCCTGACGAGGCTTCGAATCAATGCTTTACATTCAAGAACTTAACTTGCCAATCTTTATTATTCCTTATTAATGCCATCAGTAACAGGCTGCTTAGATTTCACCGGTCATAGTTCCAACTGTCTAGTCATTTGTGTTTAAATCTCAGATCCAAGCAATTCGATCAGAGATTCGATGATATCCAAGCAACCCATTGCAAAAACTAACATGCAACAAACAGTGATACTGACTACCCTTACTAAAACCTGTATGAAATGTTCCACACTTAAAATTCGTTAATGTTCAATTCAATTCTTTACATTCATTCAATAAAAACGAAAATCAATTGAAGAATTTATTTTATTTTTATTCAGTTATGTATGCCACTGACACCTGCATTTATCTTTTAGAAGTATCCCTTTAATTCGAAAGTTATACGAGTTATTGTGTGCACTCGTGCATGAATCGGATTAGTTTAACACACTGAAACATGGTTACCTTCGTAGAAACAATCAGTTGTACAAAACGTAGCGATAAAACTATAATACATCGAAGGTACACGTCACAAAATTTACTCTCTTTGCAAATTCATTGCGACGTAAAATAATAGGAACGGTTAGGGGTTTTTGGTGACACGAAAACATTTTCTTTCTATAGATTCGGTATTAAGATTGAGGTTGAATGTGCTGTACCAAATGTCAAGCTTTCAATCAAACAACAAATTAGACATTTTTTTCCTAGAATTTCTTTTAAAAGCATCTATAATTTCAAAAATGTAGAATTTTATGAGTAGCTTGCTAAGTAAGAGTTAATGATGATGTTACTCAGTAAATGTGAACTTATCGATTAAAGCCATTGGCGAGTGCAGTGCAGCACAGTGAGGCTCTTGTTGAAATACAACCGTTTTGCAGTTTTTTTTATTTATTAATCAATTTTCGGTTAAAAATGTTAAAATTGACAAAATAATGGCGACTGATGATATTCAATATAAACTAGACGCTTTTTAATTGAGCAGGAGATGTGATGGGTATGGAGCTGTAAATTGAGGTGATGAACTAACAATACAAAAGATCAGCAAAAAATAACAAAAAGCATACAATGGGTTGATACTTGCAGTGTCTTTTACGCACTGCGTAATTGATCGCATGAATAAATTTGACTCAAAGATAAAACATATGCAGAGTTGATGTTACGAAATAATATTGCCTTACGCCCACATTAAATTGTATTGGAAATTTTCCATAGGACAATATTGAAAAAGCCGTCCGAAGAAACGGTGTAAAAAAAATGCTTCGAAAGCACAAATTGACCCCCCAAATAGAGAAAAATGTTTTACTCAATTTTCTCTACAACATAGCAAAAAACCATTTTTTGGGCTAAGGCCGACCTTAGTACTGACATAGGGTCCTAAGTAGAGGCCTCGGACACATACTTACATAGACAAAAATGTTTTCCTCAATTTCCTCTGCAACATAGCAAAAAACATTTTTTTTTTGATTAGGGCAGACCTTAGCACCGACATGAGGCTCACTTGAGCCCTAAGCACAGGCAAAAGTTTCTTCTTTTAGTTGTCGGTCTTTCAAACAACCTTTCAAACAAACAAAAATTTATGAAAATCTGAAAAGATTTACTTGAGTTTTGCATACAAAAGACCAAAAACCACTTAAACGGCCCTAGCTCGGCAGCTCGGACTGTTCCAGATTTCGTGTCAAAAAACGTTTTCACCACACACACACTTGTTGCTTTCGTTCCAAAAATCGTTTTCACCTCGCTTTCACCACAGCTATGTACACGTATTGAAAACGATTTTTGAAACGAAAGTAACAAGTGTGTGTGTGGTGAAAACAATTTTTGAAACGAAATCTGGAACAGTCCGAGCTCTTCGGCAGCCCTCGGTCCGACAGTGCCCAGATTCAATCCCATAAAGATTTTTTGATTACCTTTCAGGGGAAAATTTTTTTTTTGAAAATCGGTTGAGTTTTACTCGAGTTGACAGACGGACGGACGGACGGACGACGGACATTTTTTTTATTGTTGATTCGTCATCTAAGGGGTCATTCATAAAGTGTATGTATGTAAATGTATGTAAGTTTATTCTGTAATTCTTACCGAATACCGTTCGTGTGTAGCTGTTTGCTTCGCGAGGCACATAAGAGTTAAATCGTAGGTCAATCCAACTTTGCTTTATTGTCAAGTGTCCGCATATCTTGCAGTTATTTGACTGCATTGCCGTCACAACGATATACTTAAAGTTTTGCCACCACGAAGCCTATTTTTTATGGCTCAAAAAGACAAAGTACGCAGCCTGATGTCAAGTGCGAAAGTACTCGTTACCGCCTACAACTTTCACTCAAATATCTTGTTGGTACCAGGCTGCGTTTCGAACTTCGATAGAGTGACTCCACCCTTATGCTTATTCACGATTCTCACAAATAACAAAAGTTGACGTTTTTGCAAAATTTTTCTTTCTGTGGTTTTCAATTATTTTTCCCGTTACGTCACAATGGGGGGGGGGGGGGGGTTTGGGCTCGTGTGACGGGGGGAGGGGGTTCTCAAAAACGTCGATTTTTGCGTGACATACTTTATGAATGACCCCTAAGAACCATGATCAAAGATCCCCCCTACTCCCGAGTCGAAATTGGGGTAGTTACAAACGCCGTGGTAAACGCATAAGACCCCTTTTCGAAGAAGTTCGCTCGAAATTCAAGCCCTTCCACAAAGTACGCACTCTTTATAGGGGGAGCGGGGTTCGACGTCCATACATTTTACAATTTTGTTTCCATACATTTTTTGCTTACGCAGGGGGAGGGGGGTCTAAAAATAATCAATAATCATTTCTTGCGTACGTACTTAATGGATAACATATTCAATTATCATGTGGGCAACACATTTATATGTAAATTCTCAACTCAGGATTCTCACTAAAGGGCTCACTATATTGAACGCGATGCGAATCGCATCGCGTAAGGTTTGTGTGAAAGCTCAACTTGACAATAAGAAATTTGTTTTTGACAAGTTGAGCTTTCACACAAACCTTACGCGATGTGATTCGCATCGCCTTCAATATAATGATCCCTTAAAACGTCCTAAGGGTGTCTCGCCCATTCACACCTCACATAAAACTGATTCATTCAAATCAACGAAGCATCGCTGCCATCATCGGGTGACAGTCGTATACTCACAGCATGAGAGCTAGAACGAATATGGTTTTTTTTTGCAATGAAGAGAATGAAAAATCGCTTGTAGCGAAGCAATATTTCGACTAGAGGCTTCATTGAACTGTTCCGATGAAAACACGTTTACTTAACTAGTGATTTTTTTCGCATTAGTACAATACACCGAAATGGACATTAACATGGACTTTTAACTTAAGTGTTGATGTTTGAATTCACTGCAATATGTCAATAAAAGATTATAATCGAAAATTCACTTCTTCTCAAATAAATGAACAAATGTTGTAAACGTATCGCTTGCTATATTTTTCAACAAAACACATCCAGCCAATTATGTTTCATTCCTCCCTAAAATCAAGAAATAAACAACAAAATCTGAAATCACAGAATTTTGGCATTCCTTTCAAATTACGGATTAAAGGAAAGTATTATGGCATTAATGCAACATATTATAATTCAAATACGAGCGAATATATAAATAAATTTCATGAAAATATGGATAAAATGCACATCTGGTTTCTATAACACTAGCATTTGTATTGTTGCAGAAGGGGGCGCCGAAATGTTTATTTTTATGTTTGAAGGCGTTCGTTTGGAAAATTTAACTTTTTATGTTAATCAATTGTTCTTTTACTTCGTCAGACATAATTAACTCTGTATACGACTCCTTGCTCACATTTTACGTTTAATAGTTCGTTCATGTTAATGCGATAAAGTAAAGCATTTTATAAGTTATTTTCATGAGTAGGACAGAAAATAAAAAGGAACATTAACAAGTGCGACGTTTATATAGTTATTTACGCAACAAGGGAGTAGGCCGAAAATTATTTACCGTGTTGCGTATTAAGTTTTTCATGCTTGCTACCAGGGACGAAAGTCTTTCGCCCCTTGGGCTTACATTTTTCTTTTCGTCCCTGGTAGCAAGCGTGAAAAGAAAATTTACTGAAGAAGATTCACTCAATTTCGATTTTGGCTATCATCTTCGCACTGCATGAAAAACTCAGGCTTTTAGTGAGGTGACTGGTGAGGTGACTGCCTGACATTTCTATCTCTTAGACGCGAATTTTCGCCGAAAAAGAATTATACTCACGGAAATGTGAAAACCGACACATTTTTGTGTTTTGTGGTTTACTGACTTTATTGATTTCTCCATATAAAAATACATGCAAAAATTCACAAACTCAAGTAAAACACAAAAGCAAAAATGTGTCGGTTTTCACTTTTCCGTGAGTGTACGACAATATTGTAAGGTGTGACACCATCTGACGTTATCATTTCTTTATGTAACACAGCTGTCTTTTTTTCGCAAGTACGAGATAGAAATGTTAGGTCGGGCCTTTACCTCACTAAAATTCTAGATGGCGACCACAGCCACATATGTCAAATTAATTACTTTCTCACTGAGTTGCTCTTACTAAAACGCCCTATGAACAGAGCAGAAAAATGACAACGTTTCCTGATTGCAAATTCTATGCAAACTTATTTCTCGTTGTAGTCTCTTCTGATCAAAATTTCACTCCAGTCTTGTGCTTCTCCCCAAGTAAGTAATTTAATTTTTCACAATTTCGCCTGAAAAGTCCTATTTTCGTCCTAAAAAATGATCAACCCCTTGAGATGCAAATAGTATTTTGTTATACGTGGAGAGAAAATAGTGAATTCCATCAAGAGTGAAAGTTTGCGGCCAGAGTGGAGCGAGGGCCGTAATTCGCTCTAGTTGGAATTCCATTTCTCCCCAAGTGTAACACAATATTTTTGTGCTTGCGCGTGAGAAAACGAGTGTTTCAACGACAAAAATGTTCATTCAGTGTATGTGGGAACGGTGAGAAAGTAGCTACTTTCTCACCGGCAAGAATATGTAACTTTCTCACCGCTTTTACGGGAACAAAACACGAGTTTTCTCACCGCAAGCATGAAATAGTATTTTGTTAGACATGGGGTGAAAATAATGAATTCCAACGAGATCGAAAGTTTGCGGCCGGAGTGAAGCGAGGGCCGTAACTCGCTCGAGATGGTATTCAATTTTCACCCCAAGTGTAACACAATATTTTTTGTGCTTGCGCGTGAGAAAACGAGTGTTTCCACGATAAAATGTTCATTTAGTGAAATGTGGGAGCGGTGGCAAGATTATCTTTAATGCGTAGGTTCGGGATAAACGTCCAAGAGATGGACCAAGAAGAGGTTTATTTATTTATTATTGCGTCAACCGCTAAAAATTTAGCTACCTGACTACAATATTATCATCAGTGCAATGAACAAAAACAAAAAAGGTATGTATTTAAGACATAAAATAACACTTTGAAAAAGGAGAAAAAAAAATAACAAAAAACAGAGCAATGATGAGGTATATAACGATGTGCTCCGGAGAATGCAACTGTAAGCAGGCTGGCCGGCCAGCAAAAACTCTGCCAGTTGACATCGCCGACAAAACCAAAAACATCATTCAATTATTTTCAAGATCGACAAGTAAAGACGCTAGATTAAAGTGTGCAATAAACGACTAAGTAGACCCATCGAGCGAACTTTAAATTAAAAAACTGATCTCGACACAACTTTGTCAAAAAACTGCGAGAAATAGTTAAACATTCTTGGCATCCGGTTAACCGGTTCATGTTGACCATAATCAGTTCTGTGAAAGGTGACTACTAAGAATTCGTTGCGACTTAGTGGACGAACGGGCGCCTTCATCAGAATTCTGCACATGAGACTGGGAGCATTAAGGCGTCCAGGCAACAAATCAAAGACAAACATCACATTCAAATTAATCCGTCTACGTCGCAAAGGCAACGTTCAATATAAAAAGCAGACGATAATTATCATCCCTCCGCACCGACCTTCTCAACGCATACATCAAGAACTTTTTCTGTATCGATTCAATTCTTGTAATGTAGGACAACTCGTGCGGATTCCACACAACAGACGCATACTTAAGGTGAGATCTCACATGAGCAAAGTAAACACTCTTAAGTGCACGAATATCGGTGAACTGCTTGCAAATTCTTTTGACAAAGCCAAGCATACAGTAGGCCTTCGACGTTATAAGATCGATATGAGGATTAAATACCCCAAGGTCAAAAATTTCACTAACTCGGGTCAACGTGACGCCATTGATTGCGTAACTGAAACAGATTGGCCTACGAATTCTGAAGAAAGACATTACCTTACACTTTCCGACGTTCAAGTCCAACCGATTGATCACACACCATCAAGAGAGGGCGTCTATGTCGCACTGTAACCGTACAGCATCAGAAAGCGATCTTACTGCACTCATTAATTTCAAGTCATCGGCATACATAATCTTAATAGCCTTGAACACTTTAGTAACGTCATCCATAAACAGAATGAAAAGCAAGGGACCCAAATGACTTCCTTGCGGAACGCCAGACGTAGCCTCAAAAATTTCCGAGACATGACCCATTAGCTTTACATACTGAAGACGCTCACTGAGATAGGAGGACTTAGGTTAATGAATTGCATTAAGTCAGATTAACAGAGCGAACCACCTCCTTGGGATAACAAACTATTTTAACAATATTTTCCATCTAAGGATGTAAGAAGTCATTACAAAAATGAATTGAATAAAATATAACAAATTTTTACCTGTGGCAGGTAGCTTTACTCCAGGTATCGCTACAATTGCATAATGTTGTATGAAAAACTATTGTTTTGTCAGGAAATTGGGGAGGAACAATTTTACCTGTTGACAAAATTACCCACCACAGGTAAAAATATTACCTGCCACAGGTAAAATTTTTATTGAACGTCCTGTAACAAAATTTAAATGTGGCTCCTTGGAAATGCACATTTGAATAAAGATTCTTTTCACAAAAGCTTGTGAAGAAAAGCTGCTTTCCGAGAGGTTTACCTCTAATCCATGTATGAAAAATAATTTCCTCATGAGAAAGTCGTATAGTTTGCGATTTCGCATGTAATGTTTTATGCGATTAAACCGTATAACATGCGATATTGTATGAGCAATCAAAAATTGTGAGATGTTGCCGTTTTCAATGTTGGAAATACAATTGCGAGATTGCCTCGGGAGTCATTCATTTGTATGAGTATATTTTTCGTATGGAACGTGCAATCAAACTGAATACAGTATATCGGTTGAAAGAAATTCATTTACTCTGGATTATTCGTGTGTTTTTAAGCAACTCCCATACGAAACTATTAGTCTGTATCACAGTGTAACAGTCCGATTGATCACATTTTGATAGGTACCAGCTTCCAGCTCCATACTCCTGAGATCGGTATACTGTAATCTACTAATAAAGCTTTTGTTCACTGGGAAGTAAATACCAAAGAGAAAAAAATAAACTGCGCTTTTTCCCCAATCTTTTTGACTGACAATACCTTGAAGCTTTAAGATTGAAAGAACAAGCACTTTGCTATATGTTTCCAGCTAAACAACCGACAGTGTAAGAATGTCTCTTAGCGACTTTTTATAGCATTTAATACAAAGCTGGATACTATTTGGTATCTTTTCCCTCACACTCTTTTTTGTGTTTACCTAACTTGAGTTTCCATTGTTTGATAACATCAAATTTAGCTAATACGACATTAACTCCATGTGTAGAAATATATAAATCTCAAGTAGCAATGCTTGTATTATGCTAATCTCTCAGCGTATTATTGTGTTACATAAGCATCTAACAAATTTCCTACAAAAAACCACAAACACATATATTAATGCATTTTGAATCTCTGGGGAGTTTAGTGGCATAACATCGATTATCTCACCCTAGCAGATAGAACACACATATACATGCGTTTACAAAATGTGGTTGTGGTAAAAAAGAAACGTATGTGGAGAAACGTATATTCGTAACGTTAGGCGAACGAACACCAACTATAAAAATATCCGAACGAAATTTCAAATCACTTGAGATAAAATGTTTTATAAGACTTTCGTGTCCTGTCCTACGTAAAATTAGATTGTTGTGGGATGCTCAATACTTGATAAAGATAATGAATTAATCTAGAACATGCTCTCCTTTTGTAAATTATGCTTTTAGTTTCGATTAAACAAAAACCGCAGTCAAGAACCACGGTGAGTGGAATCTAAAAAGGATTTACATTTTTTTGGTGTTTGATAGCTGATTGTGTAATCCAATCTTTTCTAATCGAAAAACTGTCTGATGGGAGTCATATCTAAACAAATAAATACAATCTCGAACAACAAAACTACAGCACTGTCATTTATTTCTGTTCATTTCAAACTGTTCTATGGAACTGTATCTGTTATAATCGAAAGCGTTGCAACTGCTATCTCCAAAGTAAAAGACTCCATAAAATTAGAGGTGTGCGGGTTGCCCGAAACCCGACCCGAACCCGAATTGCTTTTCACGTGTTCGGTTCGGGTCCCGTCGGGTTTCACATTTGTTAAGCACGAGTCGGGTTGGGTTCGGAAAAAGCTCGACCCGCACACCTCTACATAAAATGTTTTAATCAGGGCCGTGTGGCTAGAAAATATTGAAGCACAATGTTGCCTAAAAGGACGTTATTTGAAATAAAAACTGGGGGAGGAGGCACAGAAAGTTGTGAAGCAAAAACACTTTTTCAACTGTTCGAAGAATTAGTGTTGATTTTTTTTCGAACAGTTTATAACAGTTCAGACGGTGGTTTTTGCCTCATAACTTCCTTAACTCGGAAGTGCCTTCCCCACTTTTTATTTAAAACATCGTCTTTTAAGGCATGGACACATCATTGTAAGAATAAACTGCTACCGAGAGGTCAATATTTTGTAGCTACGTCCCTGGTTTAAAAAGTGAGAAATTGGATCAGTTATGATTTTCATATGGGAGTCATATCAAAACAAGTAAACTAAATCTCTACTTATCAATAAAAGGGAGAGACAGCTGCATTTATGGCGCCAAAATTTCTTTTTTTAAAAACACTCCAATTCATATCTACAGCGAGGTATTTTCATTGGATAGTATCAATAAATATATGAGGTCTAATCACGAGTTCATGTATTATAACTGTCTATTCTCCGAAATAAGTCACACTGTTCATGAATACTAGCTTTGGAGATTCTTGCTCACGACTTGCATCAAAGCCTATTTTTGGGAAATTTTTGTGAAATTTCTGGAATTTCAGGAAATTTCGGGAAATTTCAGGAAATTCCAGAAACTTCCCGAAAATTTCCCAAAAATAGGCTCTGGCGCAAGTCGTGAGCAAGAATCTCCAAAGCTAGTATTCATGAACAGTGTGACTTATTTCGGAGAATAGACAGTTATAAAGCTTGAACTCGTGACCTCATTTATTTATGGATACTGTCCAATGAAAATACCACGCTGTAGATATGAATTGAAGTGTTTTTAAAAAATGAAATTTTGACGCTTTGGAGATTCTTCCTCACGACTTGCATCAGAGCCTATTTTTGGGAAATTTCAGGAAATTTCGTGACATTACAGGAAATTTCGAGAAATTTTCGGGAATTTCAAGAAAACACCAGAAAATTTTTGGAAAAGTGAAGCAAGTCAATAACTTTTGTTACAAGAAAACATCATTTAGATAAGCAAGTAAAGCTAATAATATTGATTTGAAGTATTTTTTATGATGAAATAGTTACAAATTTCTAAGCAAAAGACATATTACAAACTAGACGTCTTCATCGCCGTTATTTTAACGGAACGCAGGTAAAATATATGTTTAAGCATGTTTTAGTAAGTAAATGAGTACTTCGATGGTCTTTTCCGATCGTCATATCAACAAAAAAATTTTTTTAATTTTGGAAATTTCGGGAAATTTTAGGAAATTTCGGGAAATTTTAGGAAATTTCGGGAAATTTTAGGAAATTTCGGGAACGTTTAGGAAATTTCGGGAAATTCGGGAAACCGGTTTCCCAAAAATAAGCTCTTACTTGCATGCATTAATTCACATCAGCTGTCCTTGTGCCATCTCTTTCTGTTAGATTGAACAATTTATTATCCATAAAAAACCCAAAGAATCCACAAAATATCTGGTCCCTGCTATATTCTCTTGACTGCAGTATGTCGTTGTGTGTGAAATTTATTTTTAAAGTTTTATTACTAAATTTTTGTGCTGGCAACAACAGGTATACATTTTAGTAACGCATATAAAACTTTATTCACTTATTAGAGTAGTAAAAGAAGCTTTGTGTTCCCTTTCGACTGGCTCAGTTGTGGCTATCAGTAATAATTTGAACACCACATTACGCTGTAAATTCTGCACCTGCTTCCTCTTTCTAGTTTCAAATACTTTCCAAGAATTTAAGGTCATAATAAATCCAACAGTTAAATGTTTCCATAAAAGAAAAATTCCGTATTTACAACAAAACAAAATTTTTATATATTTAGACCAACAACCACTCCAAATTAATTCAAATGAAAAAAGTGGCAGCACTAAATCCGAAAACCTAAATTACTTTCCGTCAGAGACGCGGGTACAAACTTCCCAAATTACTCATTATTTCGAATTCATCATAACATGTGTTTCACTTTAACCGAAACTCTTTTACTGGTAACATGATATCTCAAGGAAAGTTTTTTGTTACCAAATTATCCAAATTTAGAGGAAAATCAAACGAATTTCAAGATGTATTCAAAAAATAACGAAACTTTTCAGAAATGTATCATATAAACGTAATTACTCCAGTTGGTATAGAGTGGCTTTGTAGAAAAGGGACATTCTATTCATTTAAACCGTACTCAGTTTTAGTTGGCTAACAGATTTAACGAAGACACTTTGCCTGCATTGTGCAATAAATGTTTTCAAACAATTTAATACTCGTCATTGAAATGTAATGTTGTTTTATTTCGTTATCTTGGTGGAGAACTGTAAAAGTTGATTTAATTTATTTTAGAGTAATGCAAGGTTGTTACGAGTGTAGGGAGGAGAGAACATAAAAGGAGAAAAGATAAACGGATTTGGTAGATGAAGATGTGATGGTTTTCGAATATGTAGCCATCCATTGCCTATTGAAAAGATAAGTACAGTGAACCGTCGGTCGTCTCCATTCGTAAAAGATAGAAACGTCTGTAACCATATTTATAAAACACAATCATTCCTTTAGGGCTTTTAATTTCCATTTCTAATGAAAGAATGTCTCGGGTGTATTTGTTTAATTAATATTTGATTCCAAATTTGTTTTGACGGACGAGGTAAGATGCCCTTGCACACCCAGGTAGTAATTGTACTTTCTCTTACTGGTTACACAATGTATATTTTTACAGCATCATTTCTATCTTAAACGAGTCTAAGACGAAATAGGAGACATGACAACGTGTGCAGTAAAATATGTTTGTGTTTTACCTGTGCGAATTGCAAGAAATCATTTTTCCTAACGAATTTTCGCGACTTTGTCGCGTGTTTCTCACGTCATTTAGGAAAAACTTTGTTCCTAACTTTTGCCAAAAGCCTTTTTTTAGCGAATTCGATTCCAGAGCTCGCGAGTGTATTTCACTCTGCTAAATTTTAAAATGTTAAATTTCCATCTGTTTTACATCTTTTTTCATCTATTTCCGTCTTCGATCCATCTATTTCCATCTTCGATCCATCTATTTCCATCTTTGATCCATCTATTTCCATCTTCGATACATCTATTTCCATCTTAGATCTATCTGTAGAAGTAAAAATAGGACAAATGTTGGTTTAAGTCTACTCGCACACGTGTGTTTCAATTCATAGCGTACGGATCGAAATGGGAAATAGATGGATGGAAGATAGAAATAGTTGGATCAAAGATGATAATAGATTATCGAAGATAGAAATAGATTGATCGAAGATGGAAATAGATGAATCGAAGATGGAAATGGATGGATCGAAGATAGAAATAGATAGATCAAAGATGATAATAGATTATCGAAGATAGAAATAGATTTATCGAAGATGGAAATAGATGGATCGAATAGAAATAGATGGATCGAAGACGGAAATAGATGGATCGATGATGGAAATAGTTGGATCAAAGATGATAATAGATTATCGGAAATAGAAATAGATGGATCGAAGATGGAAATAGATGGATCGAAGATGGAAATAGTTGGATTAAAGATGGAAATAGTTGGATTGAAGATGGAAATAGACGGATCAAAGTTGAAAATAGATGGAAGAATATGTAAAACAGATAGAAATTCGCAGTAAAAAATTAAGCAGAGTGAAATACACTCGGAACTTCTGCTGGAAACCTCTCATTCGCTAAAAACGCCTTTTGGCATTCTCTAGGAAAACTGCTACATAACTGCTATAACAATAGGAATAGTATTTTGTTATAAATTGGGTGGATATACTGAATTCCAACGAGAGCGAAAGTTTGCGGCGAGGGCCGTTATTCGCTCGAGTTGGAATTCAATTTTCACCCCAATATTTTTTATCACACAATATTTTTTGTGCTTGCGCGTGAGAAAGCGAGTGTTTCCACGACAAACTGTTCATTTAGTGTAACGTGGGAGCGGTGAGAAAACAACTACTTTCTCACTCGCGGTGTTCAGATCAACTGATATGTGAATGAAAGAAGAGCGCTTTTACTGTGTCTACTATTTGCTAGCCGACTTAATACAAAAATAACTTAAATACAACGAAAATAGTCAAGAAAAAACAAAGCTTTTACTAACTAGATGACTAGAATACATGCCTCTATATAATACTATACAATGTATTGTTTGAAAGGTCCCCTTAAGAACATAGCGAAAGTGAAGAGAAACGTGAGGTGTGATACTTAGGATACGTTCGAAGTATAGGCACTCAATCAGGCTCTCCTCCTTAGTAGATTCTCCTTATAGATTCAGAAAAATCGGATTTAGAAATTAGATAAACAAACTATATGCTTGGTGAATTAAAATGGTTGGCTCATAATTCAGGGATTAACATATAAAGAACTCACGCTGAAAAATATTTAATCGAGTATGTAATGGTTTATGAAGTGACCTATAAGGCCTTCGTCACGGACGTGATTGTTCAATCGTTTTTTGTATGATATCTATCTATTCAATAACTAACCCTCACATTTTTCATTCGAAAAAAATGAATCACTCCAGTGCAGTGGTTGTTATGTTAAAACTTTATAGGACCCTAATTCGCTTGTCACATCTGGCGTAACAGATCACTTTAAATGACTATAACTCGTGAACAATTTGTGTCAATACAAGTCAACCTAATTGGGTGGCCGGTTTTTAAATTATAAACCAAATAGAGCTTAAAAGGTGACGTCGTCCTAAGATTTAGATTCATATAGTTTTAGTTTTACTTAAGTTCGCACTTGACTCATTTATAAAGTGTGTCACGCGTGACGACTATATGCATCTCTTTCTTTAACATTTTTATTCATATATTGCATGTCTTTCGCACGCGTGACATACTCTATGAGCGATCCCATATCGAAAAACGATTACACATGGCGCAGCGTTGTTAGTTGAACATCATTTCCCTGTTGCATTTAATATTCCATGTGAAGCTGTCTTTTTCTTTTCATATTATCACAACCAATTTCCCAAGCCTTAAAACTTCATTTTCTTTATATTAAAGTTTTATTTTACAAGGGTCTTCAAACAGTATTTCTACTCTCCCCTGTTTTGATAAAATTTGCAAAAAGGATGAAGCAAAAATAAAAAATTCTATCCGTTAGACACAACTCAAACCGGCTTCTCTAAGTTTGGAATAATTAATTTCTAAAAAATAATCATCTCATGAATGAAGAGACGTACATTTATTTATTTATTATATGAAAAGGTGAAATGATTTTTTTCTTGAATATCGAAACAAACGAAAACGGTACACATCCATGACAGTGCTGAACTTGTATAAATGATTAAATAGACAATACCGTAGGGTTTGTTCTGGGCAGATAATGGAATGTTTAATTATTTATGTGAATGTTCAGCAATTTTACATAAAACAATTTTTATTAGCTAATTTTTGAAACAACAACATCGAGTTGTGCGTGTAATTTTATGTAGTGTCTTTTATTAATGCATGTTGAACATTATTATATTTTCGATAAAACATTCGTCTAAACAAAAAATGTTTTTTCTAGAGTGTGAGTTTTGTTTCGTGTTTCATCAAAAGTGTAGGAAGATTGTCGGAGTTGATTAAAAAACATGAAAGTGAAATTGAAATTGTGACGTAAGGATTTTGTGCGTTGTGTTCGTAGTGTAGTAGCAATTTTGTGTCTGTAGAGTGGATCGAATTGTTCGTAGGTCTTCAGCATTCATGAAGAAGGTAGAGAGGAAACTCAAGACATTACTTTTTAGTGTAGTTTGAGCTATGCAAATGATCCGAAAGATATTTATATGGGACGATTATTTCAGTGGTTTCGAAGTATAGATTTATCGATCCTTTGCCTTCTTTCCGACCATCCTCTAAATCAAAGCAAGCTGCCGGTCCTTGTTCCATCTTGTAATCCTCAGGAAAATTTCGAGTTCACCGAGAGCCTCAACTTCTTTAGTTGCCTACTCAGCGCACAACGTGGCACTAGTACTTAACGAGTAAATCATCGGCGCACCTCTTAACTACTGAATATTTTGTATTGCTTTGTCGGTATTAACTAAATTTGCTAAAAGTTTGTATAGCTTGGAAACGACCAGATTTGTTACCAGTAATTATCTACTTAAACGAGCAAAGTAAGCTGATTGGGACGCTTGCGCCTCTTCAGTACACCTTTGACGCGAGACCATGTGTACATCAGCAATAACAGAGAATGGTTTACACAAACATCTGCACAGCGCCTAGCTTTTATACATAATTCTTGAGATCGATTTTGTGTGGTTGATAGATTTTCCCGAGGGGTGACGCACTTCTGCGGTTTACGGAATAAATGGAATAAATGGGAATAAATGGAATAAATGGGAATAAATGGAATAAATGGGAATAAATGGAATAAATATTGGAATAAATGATAATTTTTTCAAATTCGTCAAAGCCTCAAATAGACTTGATTTTGATGGCAACGCACACAACAACCCATACTAATGTGTCAAAAAGTGAAAAAACCCACTTTTGAAAACTTAAAAGAATTTTTGTTGAAAAATGGAATAAATGGAATAAATAAATTTATTCCATTTATTCCCAAAAAAATCAAATTTAATCTCAAGATGGTTTAAATGCTTTATAATTTGTGCAAACCTTTTTTTGAACTTATTTGTCTAACTTGTGATGTGTTTGGTTCAGATATTTCGCAAAAACAACAAAAAAAATTTTGGGAATAAATGGAATAAATGGAATAAAAGAATAAATGAAGTGCGCCACCCCTCGGATTTTCCACATATACCAGATAGATTTTTGTTGGTAGACCTCTCACGTCTACCAGTTTGTCAGATCTCTCACATCTAAAAGTTTTGAAGTAAGAAATTATACTTCATAGGTTGGGTAAATTGTCCACTAATATTTGAAGTACTAGTGGAGGTGTTTCTATCTGGTAGATGTGCAAAATCTATCAACCAAACAAAATCGATCTCAAGAATTATGTATAAAAGCTAGGCGCTGTGCAGTTGTTTGTCTACACCATTCTATGTTATTGCTGATATACACATGGTCTCGCGACAAATTTGTACTGAAGAGGCTTAAACGTCCCAATCAGCTTACTTTGCTCGTGGAAGTAGATAATTACTGGTAACAAATCTGGTCGTTTCCAAGCTATACAAACTTTTAGCACCTCTTAATTCTTTTTGAGAGAGAGCGTTTCGTATTAACCTAATGAATTTCAACGTTTTTTGCTCTTTCGTTCCTTAGTTCCTTATAGCTCTTTCTTACGCTACAGATATTTGATTTTTTACTCTTGTGGGGGCAGACAGTTCGAATAGTGCCTAAGAGTGACTATTCGCACTGTGTGCAAGTAGAATCTCCGTAATAAAAATCTTTTTTTAGTTTACGAAAACGTTGTAAAATTTTGCGGTTTTTGTATCGTGGATGAAAACGGTTATTTCCACCGTGTACACACAAAAACGTTGTGTCAGGAAATTCCAACTCGCTTTACTCTGGCCAACAATCTTTCGCTCTTGTTTTTGAAATTTGTACGTACTTTGAAGATGATCCTTGGAATTGTACGGTTTCGTATACACGCAAAGTTTCGTGAGGGTTTTTCTAGGTGTTTTTAATTTAAAGGCGCGTCATGCCAACTAAACAAATAACATGGTTTGCCCTGATAACGTAAAAGGTCGTAAGTTGAAAGCCCAGAGCTTTCAATTTCAACGCAAAAACGCGAAAGCTTTCCTTTTGACAAACCATGTTATAAGTTAACAGGCGTCACATAGTATCAATGCAGGGATTACAAAGGCAATTTCTGAACTCTGGTAGGAGACAGGATTTTTTATTTGCATTTCTTTCAAATAAAATTACTACTTCTACTTCGAATAAAATACAAGAAGTCCGTTCGCACAGACCGATTGAGAAAATTTATGAATTTATCAAATAATCATTCGATCCACCTTAATATTCACAAATGTCTTCATTTTCATTCAATGGATTTATTTCGGTTCGGTTCGGTTGCTGAAAGTTATTATTACAAAACTGATGTCATTAAAAATTAGTATTTCTTTTGAAAATGATTGAATGAACGCAATTACGATAGAACTTCCGAATTTTTCCTACAACTGTTTTTGCAAAAAAGTGATTTATGAGCGACTAATAATGTTCTAAGCCTAAGACTTTCTTTATAGTTGCTAACTGTCACTTGTGAGTAAGTGAGAATAAGGCCTCGGTTTTACGTTGTTTGTATAATCAGTAGGAATGAGGGCTTCGAAATTTATCTTTTAAACGAAACGTTTTAAACGAAAAGAACGACATATATTATTCACGTAACGTCGATATCATGAACTAAAGATAATCTACTCCAAATGTCAGAATTCTCAAAAGGGTTGGTAAGTTTCAAATGTCAAGTATATAGGTGTCAAGTATATGGAAACTATTTAGGACTAAAGGGCTTAAAGTTAGTTTTATCCGGAATATCAATTGTAAATCATTTCTCACAATCTAAAAGCCTAACAATAATCTACAAAAACACCTTACTAAGATGTGGGATATCTGAGCACAACACAAAAAAATTCCTTTGTGATGTCACAACGCTTTTCTTGGGATATCACAACACTTTTCTTTCGATATCACAGCACTTTTCGTGGGATATCATAACGCTTTTCTTGAGATATAACAACAATTGTGGTGAGTATAGAATTTAAGAGTGGTGAATATAAGATTTGAAAGTGGTGAGAATAAATACGTTGTGATATCACAACTTCGTACATTCAAAATATACTAGAAAGGCAAAGTTGTGATATCACAACTTTGAACACTTATCTCTTTATTTACATTTCTGATTTGATGCGGCTTACTGGCTTTGTAACACAGATCTTTTTGACCCTTTGTTCCTTCCCCGTTACATTTCTATCATTCCACCTAGTCATGTATTCGACTCTTAGCTAGATTCCCACACTTACATGTTCCCATTCAGATTATACAGTTGTTAGATTCGTTAGCCAAATGAACCTCGTCGTGTGTGCACACACTACGATACATCTTCTAGCCTACTAGCCACAACTTATACTTATTCTATACGAGCCCCGTAAATGCAGAGTATCCCACACAACCAAGATACCTTTATCTAGGGTATTTGTATGAGTAACCATTAATCTGTTTGTTGGACCACATGCTTAACGTGAATTCCAAATCGAGCCTTAAGATAGGCCACAACTACTTAGAATTTGAAGCTTGGGTATGCTTAGGAACGATACTATCATGCTACAAGTTGAAGAAAAATCTTTATCTAAAATATGCGCGGAAGACAAAGTTGTCACATTACCATTTTGTGCACTTTTCTGTCTATTCAAAATATACGCGAAAGGCAAAGTTTTGGCATCACGACTTTGAACACTTTTCTGCTTGTTCAAAGTATACGCAAAATTTTGTCTCGATTCTGAGTCTTACAGCTTAGTGAATGTTTCTCTGTCAAATTGATTTGCAAATATTTTTTAACTAGCATGGCTACCTGGGCTTCGCCCGGGATGTGGTTGTGATAATTTATGAAAATTGGTTAGAACTACACATGTTTTTGATCCAAAACTTTTACTTCCACAATCAGCTCTTTGCCGAAAGTTACAAAAATTACAAAAATGTTTCCCCGGCATAACTGGAGGCCTTACGTGAGGCCTGTGACTCACACTTCCCAAAATATTTCCCTCTATGTCCTCTACAACACTTCAATATTTAAACATAGTGCTGACGCTGTACCCGTACGATCCCGTATAAAGATTCAGCGTCTTAAACTCTTAATGTATATCAGTCTAAATTTCAAAATTCAAATTACCTAATTATCGATTTAACTACCGGAGATCGCCCTTAAGCCAATTTTGAAAAATCCATACGAAGCAGAAAATATAAAAAGTAGGACCAACCAGTGACCCTAGGTATATTTCTTAGAGCAAACACGTAGGGATTTGTATAAACTCATTCCAAGGGCCCAAACTAAAAATTGTTAGACTTTCATAGGCCTATCGATTGAAAAAAGATTTATGAAAATTGGAATAGATTCACTCGAGTTATGCACAAAAGTCCCAAAGCCACGTGAGCGGCCCTATCTCGGCGACCCTTAACCTTTGACCCTTGGATTCGGCATCTAATGACCATGATCGATGCTCCCCCCTGCACCTCCTCAAATCGAATTATTACAAATGTCGTAATGAACGCATATGACACGTTCTTCGTACGGATCCAATTATTTGGCCCTCGGCCAACCGTAGCGCCGACCTTGGATACAGTCAATGAGACGCACCAAGGTGAAGTCAGTTGCGACAAAGTGCAGTCAAGTGCAGCAAATGCAGTCAGTTAGGTGTAGTGAGGCGCAGTGAGGTACACCAAAGTGCAGTGAGGTACACCAAAGTGCAGTGAGGTGCAGCTAGGTGCAGTGAGGTGCACCAAGGTGCGGTGAGGTGCACCAAGCTGCGGTGAGGTGCACCAAGGTGCGGTGAGGTGCACCAAGGTGCGGTGAGGTGCAGTGTATTTTGGGTTTTATATTATAGATGTCCCAACAGTGAGCTTTGCAAGCAAAAACTTAATGCGTCATCCCCTCTTAATTTCTTCATAAATGTGTATTGATCACCCTCCAAAAAATACTTAACAATGTAAAAACGTTAGCAAAAAAGAAATAAATAATTCGTCGCGGAATATAGCGTAACAATTAGGGTTAGCAAAATAGATCAGTAAAAATTATCCGATTTTCACTTATTCAATGAAAATTTCAAAAGTAATATCTCAAGATCTAATCAACCGATTTAATTGAGTGAAACATCAATTCGGCGTAGAATCCGGAAGAAAAATTTCCAGAGGGTTACGTAGCAGGGGAGGAAGTCAAAAACGATCTGTATTTGGCTCAAACAATTGTTGCTCACGCTACCTTTTCGATCTTCCATCTTTTTCACTCACACACAATAATCATAATGAAATAAGACAAAAACTATTGTTGTCCACGTTTCAGTACAGTTAACAGGTAAAATACATGTGTGTGAGTGATACGACACATGCAAAAGTGTTAGAGTGAAAAACAAAGAAAATTCTCTGTAACTGTGTTTTGAGACATATCTGCCGTACAACGCATAAAAAACGTAGCGACGAGAATTTGTGAGAGAAAATATGTGAACATATCTCATCTGATAACGTTGCTAGGATTTTTATGCGTTGTAGGGCAGATATACGGTTCCTCAATTGACGAAAAAAAATTTCCTGAAAGACTTGCGTCACGGCGGTTTCCTACCGTAGCGCCATGATAATCAGAGTCATACTCTGCTAGGATATCACAACATTACCTTTCGCGTACATTTTGAATAAGTAGGAAAGTGTATAAAGTTGTGGTGCCAAAACTTCGGCTTTTGCGTATATTTTAAATAGACAGAAAATTGTACATACAAAGTTGTCATGCAACAACTTTGATTTTTGTGTATATTTCTGTACTCATAATTTACAAATGTTATACTCGCCACACTCTCATTTTAACCTCACCACTACTGAATTTTCTTGTGATAACAACGCTTTTCTTGGGAAATTAACTGTCCCAACACTTTTCTTGGGATGTGAGAACTAAGAGTTCTTATAAATGATTGAATAGGAGTTCATTTACGCCCAGATCCATATTGCACTTTAAATTCAACACAAAAATTAGTGCCTAGAAGATGAAAAGCAAGAGGAGGCTTCAAGATTATAGCGTACGGTATGTAGGAACGCAGGTGGGATGAGAGCATTTCAAGGCATAATGATTTTGAAACCGTTAAATTGAAGTCAACAACACAAACGAAGATAAAATCTTCTCCTTACAAAGTTTTTCGTGATAATTAACAAAGAAAATGAATGTCTTCTCCATTATTCAGTTTGGTACACCAGAAAGTGTTCCAAGAGACAAATAGAAAATATAAAAACAAAACGTTGAAATTGCATTTAAATTATCCTAATTTGTTTGTCAAGAAAAGAGAGCCTTGTGACATCTAGCACAAAACAATATTTCGAAGTGAATATATAACAACTTTCCTTTATATTTGGTGTGGAGAATAGACGAAAAACAATGTCAGTTCAAGCATTTATGCCTGACAGTTTATTGACAAAGGTGTAGACTTCTAGGAATTGTTTTATTTGACAACAATAATTTATGGATAAGCTTTTTGGGACGTAATTGAATGATTGATTGATAAATCTAAATTAAATATTCAATGCTCTTTACCGAATTATTTTGGGAAAAATAGTTTCATATTTAATTTGTTTACTTTCTCTGATAAGGTAATATCATAAAACAAATTTGGTAGATTTCGAAGATATGTTGACTAATTACTTCTGTGTAAAAATAGGCCATTGGTCATTATGTTACTACATTCAACCAATCAAACAATCGTATTGTGAGTTTGTTATGTGAATGAGTTGATAATCAATAACATCAAACATCCAAAATAGTATGGAGCTGAAAAGAGCTTCGTGCGTGAGAGTCAACAATATAATTTTATTCCGAAATTGTGAGTGGGGGGCGGACAGATTAGCGTTGGATTCTCTGTAATCGTTTTTCATTACATTTGTGGATACTCTTGACAGTTTCAATTATTTCTGCTTTATGATCCAGAATTGATAGTTTTATGATGAATTTTCCGCAACGATTGTGTATGTGATATCTTCGAACATTTGAGTCTATAAGCCAATTCCATAAGGGGAAACGATATGACCACCGGCTCGATTTCTTCATATAAAACTGTGTCACCGGCGCAATCGAGCCGACTGGGTCATTTCATTTCCCCTTTTGGCTTTGACTTATTGGGACGAAAAATCCAACTGTCAAAATGACATTTTAAACGTCAAATATTTAGATAAATAAACAGATTTTTATCATCGAAATAGATTCTTTTTTGATCAAATATAGTAACATTGGCAGACATCTTCGATCTTTTTCCGATCTGTTCGTTTGCGTAACAGCTTAATAGTAACATGAGATTATGTTCTTATTAATTAGTTATCATTTTACGCCGAATTTATGACGCACTTTTATGATGTGAGCACGGAAAACAGCCTCTGAAGTATACACTCCCCAATCAAATTTTCATTCCACTCTACAGCCACGGAAATATAATTTTCAGCATTGAATTGAAATACAAAAAATTATATTTCCATTGGTTTTTTCCATGGACTTTTTCCGTTTTTATTTTCTACTTCATTTGTTTCGATGAATAGTTCCATTTTACTACGGTTCGTTTCATTGTTTTTATTTGTCTTTTACAAAAATCATAGAAAATCATTTACCTTGCCTTGTTACCATATGCCACAACTGTTTCATTTTTAAAGTTGACACACTTTGGTAGAGAAGGTATTATATTCACTTCCTTTGTTTTCACCATAAACAACAGTTAAATATCGAATAATATCTGCCAGATATATCATCCAATTTTTTATGAATGAAAAAGATCCACGCTTTGTATTTGAAGAAAAAAAAGGCGGTCGGCCTTCCCATTATTCAAATACACTTGCTAGGACTTGCACCATACGTATAGAAAATGTGTCATATCATTCTCTAACTATTTTAGAAAAATAAACAAAATGTTTCGGTCTGTCCAAATACAAACACAATATTTTTCTACTTAGTTAAACGGAATGTGTCTCGATGACATGACTAAGCTGAACCGAGGAAAAGAATTAAAAAAGGGGGAAAAAGTATAAGAAATGAAATATTATGGATGACATGAACACAAAATTGTGCCAATTCATTGGTATTTTGTTGTCGTACGTTATTGAAAAGCCATAAAGTTACAGCTTATTGCCTGTATGTTTTGAATGATAAAAGTCTTTTTTAATATTTGTCATTTAACATTTCTCAGAAATGTTTTATTGTCTCACATGAACTGGTTTAATTCGATGATCGTCCTAAATATTATTACTGAAAGTTCATAATGTTCAGAGATGAAAAACATTTCTTTTTCAATTAACATTAACACTAAATTTGTTAAAATTTTTCAAATGCGCACGCTTAGAACCAAAGAAAAAAGTTCAGGTCAGACAGGTCAACCTGCGAACTTTGTATGGGATTATGATCTGACAGTAAGCTCTATTTTCAGTGAATGGTAGCAGCTATATACATCTACCTCTTAATGTAAAAATCTAATGAAAAATCACATCAATCCACGCATTTAGTGCGACGTCGGCTTATGTCAAAGTATACACAATTTCATGATGAAGTGCATAAGTTGACAAGTATGTCATTTTTCGCCGCTTGACATATTATGTATCTCGTCATGGAATTTCGTATACTTCGGCGTCAGCCGGCTTCCCACTAAAAGCGTGGATTGGATGTAAATCTTTACAGCTCAGAAAATTCGTAAGTTATTTTATTATAAAATCCAGTAAATATCGGCGGCGGCTTAAACATGACTTTAGGTGACTTAGGGTGACAGAAAAATTGTAACTTTAAGTAAATTTAGTTTTAGGGCAATTTCACTCAAAAGTTTAAAATAAAAAAGTTCATTGCCTGGGAACCACGTTTTTCGGTGAAACCTTTCTTTTTTAGTATGAGAGACTCATAGATAAGGTTTTTCCTGAAAATTTTTTCTTACATCACAACTCTCGCACCTTTGTACACTTGAGGAGATTGGCACGGTTCCCAGGTCATATGCAAAATTCATTATACTGTCTGAAATAAAAAATTTTACAGCCAATTTCGAGTCGCCTGTGCGTGATAAGGTGTACAATATTCCTATCACATTTAATGTACCAAAAATGTGCTTGTGATGTAGTACATTTTTCGATGTAAATAAAAGGCACATTTTTTGTGCTATTAAAACTCGAAATTATTGCACTAGATCACAAGTACATTTTTCGCACATTTTGTGTGCGTGATAAGATGTACACTATTCCTATCACATTTAATGTACCAAAAATGTGCTTGTGATGTAGTACATTTTTCGATATAAATACAAAGCACATTTTTTGTGCTATTAAAACTCGAAATTATTGTACTAGATAACGAGTACATTTTTCGCACATTTTATGTGCGTGATAAGGTGTTCACTATTCCTATTACATTTAATGTACCAAAAATGTGCTTGTGATGTACTTTCTATAATTTAACACTTTATACAAATTTGACACACCAACACATAAGTATTCGGTGGCACAATTGGTAAATCAGTCGACTCATAATCGCGAGCGTCTTGGGTTCTTGCCCCGCAAATGGCAGAAATTTTTCTAATAAAAAAATGGGAGCTTAGAATAAAAAAATGTAGATGGAGGACGTAGCGATCATCAGAATAAGAAAAACCGAAATAGAAAAGTCGGAAAACTGAATTAAATTTTCCTTTCTTTTCTTACATAACATTATATGTACATGAAATGTGCTAGTAATTCACACTAAAAAGTACATTCAAGGTACATTAGTTGTGTATTCAAAGTGTTTTAAATGTACATTAGATGTACATGTAATTCACATTTAATGTACATTAAATGCACTTCACGTTCCAAAGAAAAGATGTCAATTGTTATCTGGGATATGTCGGTGGTGGTTTGAACGACGACCGAAACCCACCGGCTCTCATGTCTGTGTGCAATGCTACCAATGTAAAGAATTCGTTTTCAGCAATTGGTTTAAAAGTTTAGATAAGCCAAATGACTGAAAGAGACACAGCGAGACAAACGTTTTACCTATCAGTACAACTTATTGATACGATTAAAGGTTTGTCTAGAACATCAGTCAACAACAGTCTTCTAGTGTGATCAGTAGTTTTTTCTTCACCAAATTTCACGTAACTTGGTCGTAATCTTTTCACTGATAAAATATTTTTTCGATGATTTTTTTTTATCAGTTTTAATATAGATTTTTAAAATGGCTCTAAGAAGCACATTACTTGACCACACATACATAGTATCCACAATAACTGGTGGAATTTTAACCGGATCTGCAATTTACATTGCATTTTGGGAAGTTCCAGCACTCCACAAGTCTGGCCCAAATGAATTTTGGCGATTTTTCCCGTACATGTACAGTCATACAGCTAAAATGCAAGCAACTCTAGGAATTGTTAGCGGCACCGCAGGTCTTATTTATTCATTGCGAATCGCCGACTCGTCACCATTTCTTAGTGAAGTGTGGCTTGGCGCTGCCTTAGCTTATTTCAGCGTCGTACCGTACCCACTTTTTATCATGCCGCCAACGTATAAACAAATCATTCAGTCCAATAAAACTTGGGACGATGAACCAGAAAAGAAAACGTTGATAAACAAATGGTTAAAATTGCATCTTCTACGTACGGTGATTTCTCTTGCTGGTTTTGGAGCTATGGTTTATGGCTGTCTTCTTAAAAGCAATGGTGGAAATATATTCTTTTTTCATACAAATTATTAATGTTCTCTTGTAACTTTTCTTTAAGAGGTCAAACTTTCCTGCAAAACAGCGTAATTTTTCATACAAAATTTAAGTTCATATTCTGGGAGTTTAATCGTCTTAAGTAGTTTCGACTTTTCATAGTGAAGACGGTTGAAGTTGTTCACTTCTTTTACGTGATTTCAATTTTGAAATGTAACGCACAAATTGAGCACTTGGTCATAAACATTCATTATGAACTTAAAATCGGGAACTCGAACTCAGTGATCAAACATAAGCCACACAAATCCGTACGAATACCCATAAGCTATGCAAGTAATGACGAGATAATAGAGAGTTTGGGCAAAGCGACTTATAGCCAAATTTATAACATATACATATAGCTATAATTAATAAGTTATATGTTTACGTTATAAGTTACAAGTTTACGTTATAAGTTATAAGCTTACGTTACGAGCTATGAGTTATAATTTATAAGTTACAAGTTTACGATATAAGTTATAAGTTGATAGTATTGTAACTGATCGAGATCAATACTGATCAGTTTTAAAACTGAGCCGGATCGATACTGATCAGTTTCAAACTAATATGTATCAATACTGATCAGTTTTAAAACTGATACGGATCAGTACTGATCAGTTTGAAAACTGATGTGAGTCAGTACTGATCAGTTTTAAAACTGATTCGAATAAGTAATCGTCAGTCTTAAAACTGATCAGTTCTGATGCGGATCAATTTTGGAACTGATCAGTACTGGTCTGTGTCAGTTACAATACTGATCTGGGCTATAAACTTAAAATGTTAACTTATGACGTAAACTTGTAACTTATAACTTAAACATATAACTTAAAACAAAAAGCTATATGTATATGTTATAAATTTGGCTATAAGTGGCTTTACCCAAACTCTCTAATCATGCAATATCATCAAATTATTGAAAATGGATTGGATTTTAAGTAGCCCAAAAGGAAATATTGAAGAACCCGTATAACTAAAATGAATGTAAAAAAACAAACAAAAATTTTTAGACGAACATTTAAATTTAATTAACGCTTTGGTGAACATTTTTTTTAAATCATAGTAGATTTTTTGTTTAAAAAAATTTGAATGATTTTTTTGTATGAGAACCTGACTGTCAGTCAAGGAATGTGAAAACAATGGTTGTTGTAAAATTTACAGAAGAATTAGATAGGTCATAGGTGAACCTACCATCATCGCAGCGCCACCTATTATCTATCATTTCTTTGAAGTTTTCAACGTTTTGTTTCTTCAATTTTTTTATGTCTATTGTCCTGTGAACAGTGTTCTGAAGTACCTGAGTGTCATTGTGGTCAGTACCATATCTAGACTGCTTTTGGTGGGGAGGGGGCGGTAGTAGGTGGTTGTCAAAGAAAAATTTTGTTACTTCGCTGGCAGCTTTTCCATGAGTTTAGCGCCACAGGCGATTTTTTTTAATTGTGGTGTTCAAATGGCACAAGTAAAGTTTTCGTTCAAAGCCCCGCAGCAGGCAAAAATTTCGATCTGCCTTTACTTTTTCTTTAGGTTGCTTAGTTGCCGCATCGAAAAGGGCGCTGCAGGCAAAACTTTGGACTGATTTTACTCGTTCTTTAGGTAATTCGAAGAATTGCTCAATAGCCACATCGGGTGAGGCGCCGCACGCGAAAATTTTGGATTACTCTCTTTTTTTCTTTAGGTAAATCGAAGAACGACGTGATTGCCGCAGGAGAAACTTTTGATTGTAGGACTTATCATAAGTTATAATTTCAATAATTGATTAAGCTCTTAACTAGTTTTTTAACTAAATCCAGGTGTTTTTGAGCGCCTCAGGCGAAAATTTCGAAAACTTTGATCCCTTTTTTTCAACCAAAGGCCGGTCCACGGGCATGACTAAAAAGTAGTCTCCAGAGGAGTGTTAGTATTGAAGATGTGTAAAACTTGTCAAACACTTTCGAAGTTACGATCAAAAAAGTCGTCAAAAACGTATTTTTTAAAGGTCGCAGTAACGTTTCTGCTTGGTGAAGGTCCACATATTGATGGCGCACTTTGTTACAGTTTTACTGAGAACCTCCAATACATTCAATAATTATAGTTATTTCATGCACTAGAATGATCCTTCCTCAAGTGCATGAAACTACTGAATTTTGAATCCGAAGTGCGCTGCCTTCAAAAAGTTGCAACAGATGGAAGACTGCATTTTCGGCTAGGAAGCCTGGGATCAAAAAATGATGTAAGGCAATGTTAAAGCCAATGGCAAGTACTCCTTGGAAAAATAATTTTCAATTTGACACCAGGCTGCGTACTTTATCGTGGTTCGACTGCACAGAGTAGGCAGCCTGGTGCCAAAAATTTAAGCATATCACTATGACGGCATTGACGAATGATTCACAACGAATCAATTTTTATCTTGGCACCAGGCTGCCTTCTTCAGCTATACTTGTTTAAATGTAGAGGCAGCGGCGCGGCAGCCCGGTGCCAAGATGAAAATTAGTGCGCTGTTAAGCATTCATCAATGCTGTCATAGTGATGTTCTTCAGTTTCTGGCACCAGGCTGGCTTCTTTTTCATTGTTCAAGGTCACATAGAGGGCAGCCTGGTGCCAAATCAAAAAGTTTTGCGCCGTAATGTACTGGATACTAGATTCAAACTTCCTCAATATAATTTTTTGGCACCAGCCTACCTTCCCCGACATGGCTACTGCAACATGGCTACCTTAAACATATAAATCTCAAAAAACTAACTAAAACACCCGTACGTATCAGAATAGATGTGGCAAACAGAGTGACGTTACGAAAAGGCACGAATGTATTTAAGTGAATATTGCCTTAACTCTTAAGTGTATGAAATTGCGTCGACATTAAATTGTTTTGGAAATTGCCGAGAGGGCAATATTGAAAAACCCGTCCGCAGAAACAGCGTAAAAAAGGCCTTCCGAAAGTAGACAATTGACGCCCAAACGACAAAAATGTTTCCCTCAATTTGCTCTGCAACATAGCAAAAACATTTTTTTTTTTGGTTACGTCCGACCTTAGGACAGACCTGAGGCCTAACCACAGTAAAAGCGGACGAATTCGAACGAGGGGGTAGGGGGGATCGGAAAATTGTCAAAATAACCGGACGGCATTTATGAGTGGTCTCTAAGAGTTAAGGCAATTAACTTACTAGGATACGTTCGGATATCTTTCCATAACATATTTTAGTTACGAGAACAAACAATCTAAATTTACATCTGGCGAGCGAAACCTAAGCAGAGGTTTCTACCTGATACGCCATAACTTAGCTCATAAAAGATTTGCGGACTTTTTCATGAGTATCAGACTGTGCATGAACCCCCCTTACCACAGGAGTGGGTCGCCAACGGTCTTAGCTTGCTTCGACCCGTTGGTTCACTGGTGAGTGACGCCACCATGGTTTCCTGAGTTGGCCCAGCGGCGCCTGGGGTGGTTGCGTACACCCCTACCGAAGTGGTCTGGTTAAGAGCCTTACCGCGAAAGTCCCCACCAAGGGTAAATTCGGTACCGCGGGGCTAGGGGGGCCCCCGGGTGTAGTGTGTCATACGATATGGCCGCATCCGGCCCCAGCACTTGGTTGAGGTGCCTAGTGGCGCTGCAACGCGGGGGTTGTGGTAGATAGTGAGCTGCGTCAAAACAGCTTGCGCTTTGATATGGGTGACTGAACCCCTAGTCCTTCGTGGGCAACCAGGTTGGCGAGAATTCAGTAGGAAAATGATAGTATTCCGGGCCTTACCTAGGTCGCGGAGGTTGCACCGGTCTGCCGTTATAGGGAGAGTCACTTCGGGGACTCTCCTTAATTGGGCGTACCTCAATTCCGCACCCATGGGGGTCGTGCGGTTAGAGCTTAGGCTAGGTACGCACGTTAATATGCAATCACTTTGTGTGCATGAACGCCCATTGCCACAGGGGTGGTCGTCAACGGACTTTGCATGCATCGTCCCGTTCGTTGTCCACTGGTGGGTAGCGACGCCATGACTTCCTGAGCTGGTCCTGCGGTACCAGGAATGGGTGCACATTCCTACCGATGTAGTTTGGTTAAGAGCCTTACTGCGAAAGCCCTCAGTGTAAATTCGGTACCACGGGGTTGGGGGCTTTCACCGTGTAATGTGTCATGCGATATTGCCGCACTTGGCCCCAGTGCTTGGTTGGGGTTCCCAGTGGCGCTGCAACATGGGGGCTGTGGAAGATTGTGAACTGAGTCAAAGCAGTTCACGTGTTGAATTTGGGTGACTACGCTCCTTCTCCTTCCTAGGCAAATAGGCTGAAGAAACTGTAGCAGAGAGATGATAGTATCTCCGGCCTTACAAGGGTCTCGGCGGTTTCTTTAACGGTGTATTGTGAACGACTTGTTATCTTCTTTTATCGTTTAAGAATGAATAAAAGAAATAGCAGACAATGAATTCATCTGTAATCCAAACAAGCACTCTAACCACATGTGGTAACCAGATAACGAGTCACATCGTCTCTAGACGGAACACTTTTTTGGTAACTTAATATTGACAATGTCAGCTCGGTCTACTTGTACAATTTGTTAAAATCAACAGTCCAGAGGCTTTCAAAAAACTAATGAGTTTTTATTCGGAAGGATGAAGAAATATTGATATAAGTCCATCTGTCTATGCATGTTTACCATTCACGGTTAAACAGTGAACATTTCGTAAGAGAAATCAAAGGTTCAAGAGGCACCAGCCCCTTGAAATGAAAATATTTACTTACTGTATGTGGGAGGGTGCATTGGTGTTAAGTGAGAATGAAAATTACTTAAAGCAAATCCCAAGTTTTTCAATCAATTCAAAATGATCAACAAGTTTGTATGCCTTGGAGCGGAGTTGAACACTAACAACGACATCGCGGACGAAATTAACAGACGAGTAATTCTAGGCAATCGGAGTTATTACAACCTTCTGAAAATCTTAAAGTCCAAGTCAGTAAGCCGAAAAAAAATCTTTGAGACTAGAGCGGAGGGCAAGAGAGGTGCAGGGCGTCCATAATCCATATGGTATGATGCAGCTCTAGCCTACTAAAAAGCTGTGGCAGTATCAACTAGGAGACTTTAGCTGCGGTTGGAGAAGGCAAAGACCCTTAAGGGGTCGTGCACATATGACGTTACACTTGCTATAGTTGTAGTTGTAGTGCCGGTTATGTAAGTAAATCTCAAGTTTGCGACAACATCCTTCGTGTACGCACAGCACACATTTCGTTATATACGTCCTAGTATTGTAATGTACTATTATTTTATTGAGAAAAGCCATTATATGCGGTAAAAAGAAGTCCCATTTTAGGTGTGTTTTCGGTGAGAAAATCTTGTATTTTTTGCCTACTTGAACATAAAATTAATTTTACAGGAAGTGTCTTTGTGTGTCGTTTTGTGTACATCTCGAAGTACACAAACACACGTCCTATATGATCAATTTCTTCTGGATGTACACTAATCTCATCCTAATCCAATTTAATGGGCTTTGTGTTAAAAGGATAAAAGGCAGAAGATGCATGAAATATGTGGGAAGTCATGGAAATTAACTGAATGTCATGACACTGTACAAACAAACTCTCGTTCATTGTATTTCGCATTGCAGCTACAAGTTACATTTTCATTCATCAATATCGTAATTCAATCGCAAAAAAAAATCGAAAACGTGTTTTTGCCTCGTCGAAGTGATATTAGACCCTTCCAAAAATTCAGAAAATCGTTAATGAACATGAGGAAAAAAATTCAATTTTAAAACTCGCGTCGTCGTCGCTATTATTGTCATAATATATTTTGCACGGATGAAATTATAATCCTTCCCTCTAACACTGCAAAATTAACGGCAACATATTCGGGTCGAACAACATTTCATTTTAAATAATGGATTTAGGTTTTCGCTATATTCTCTGTAAATTTGTAAATTTCGTTTTTTCATTATTATACAACATATTTGTTTTACCAAATAAACGTAAATCTAGAAATTTCATAACACGAAAATTCAGATAATAGTCGGCTCCATTAAAAGGGAAAATGTACAAATGAAGAATAACATGTTTTTCACATCCGAAATAGGTAATAGAAGACAATTCCATGTAGCATAAAATTTCTTTGTTTCATCGTAAGGTATTAAAATAACAATGCGTGAGTGTTATACCTTGAATTAAAATTTTGAATATAATATTTGTAAGAAAGGGATTTTATGAGTTGAAGTGGGAATTAAAATGTTTATTTGAGTCGAAAAATTTTGCTCATGCATATTTGATAATTAAATTATTATGAGGCGCAGATCCTATTTATGTAGGTGGTGTGTACTTAGCAAAAATTCTCAGTGGCTGCTAGCCGAAGATAAAAAAATACATATACGGAATAAAAACATAAGCAAGAGACACGTACGTAACAGAATATAGTTGTGGCAAACATTAGTAGATTATCATCGGCAAGCCTCGACGTTTCCCCTCATATGATGATACGCTATTTTATCGCATGAGCGAACCAAACGAGACAACAGACAAAGGGGAATAAAAAATTCGTTTAACGTATGAGAATAATGTTTCATATGTCCTTCTGGAGCAATAACTTTCAGGGTAAATCACCACACGATTGCGATAATAGTATATTATTAACCAAGGGATATAATAGTGCCATTATAGTCGAGGTGAAGTGAGTGTCCGAAGGACTACGCCTCGAAGAATATTCACGTAGAGACACTATAATCAAGCTATTTACCTCTTGGTTAACACGATAGTTTATATCATTTGGGTATATAATCAGCCATTCGACTAATGGCTTTTTTTTAAATTTTCATTGAGATTTGACGTCATGATATTATAGTCGGACTGTCATGAAATTTATAGTCGAATCAAAAATTATACTCGGAATGTAATGCAATTTATAGTCGATTCAACCATAATATGCCTAGTTTGTATGAAACTCGACTGTATTATGGTCATTATACCCCTACTTTCAGGTATATAAATGGCTAATTTATTTGCCTTAATGATGTAAATATAAGTTAGTTAATTAGTATTTATTTAGGTAATTTTTATTTTTGCTCTATGAAATATTAGAGAGTTTGGGCAAAGCGGCTTATAGCCAATTTTATAACATTATACATATAGCTATAAGTAATAAGTCATATATTTCCGTTATAAGTTACAAGCTTACGTTACGAGCTATGAGTTGTAATTTATAAGTTACAAGTATACGGTACAGGTTACAAGTTTTTAGCCCAGATCAGTATTGTAACTGAACAGTACTAGTCAGTTTTAAAACTGATTCGGTTCATTACCGATCAGTTTCGAAACTGATCCGGATCAATACTGATCATTTTCAAAACTGATCTGGATCAGTATTGATTAGTCTGAAAACTGATATGGATCATTACTGATCAGTCTTAAAACTGATTCGGATCAGTACTAATCAGTTTCAAACTAATAATCCAAATCAGTTTTGAAACTGATCGTTGCGATGCGGATCAGTTTTGGAACTGATCAGTACTGGTATGGATCAGTTACAATACTGATCTAGGCTATAAATTTGTAACTTATATCGTAAACATATAACTCAAAACAAATTTGGAAAAAAAATATATGAGTGATTTCCCTTTTCGAAAACTCTTTTGCATCTTTTATGAATCAATTAGTAGATTAAAGGTTCTTTAGCGATACACGAATCCTTATTCAGAAAATATAAAGATGGCGCCACCGCCTGATGCAAAGTAATGCATGACGCAATCTATAGATGCAAATAATTTGGTAAACCATTTTAAAGATGAGTTCATGCTCTCCAATTATAATCCAAAAATACATTTGAATTGCATTGAAGTCCTGCGATTAAATTTATTTGCGAAAGTAATGAATAGTACTGGAAATGGTTTATTTATAGTTGCTAAATTATACATTAAAAAAACGATAAATATTAGCCGAAAGGATTATTAAACAGTTTTTGCCGACCTACTTTATACAGATTAAGTAATTGCAATTTATTCGTCCAATTATTTATTTGCTCGTTTAAATCTTTCCTATTTACGGGATATTTTGTGTGTTAGTTGAGTAAAAATAATCGGATTGATATTCGATAATAGATAAATATCAAATTAATGTTGTGTTCACAAATGACGTCAAAATCAAGGGGGAGGGGAGTTACTAAACGTGAAAAAGGTGATTTTTTATATAGAAATTTGGCTGCTTTCGTTTGTTTTTGCGTAAGGGAAGAGGAGGGTGGATAATTCCTTTTTAAGAACATCCTCGTAACCTTCATCTGAAGTATTTGCATTGCTTTATGACTTCATGTTTAAATGAATGTGAGAAGATCTGATCATTTCTTAACCACTTATTCACATCTATTTACATCAATTGGAGTGTTGTATTTTACGTATTTCAAGTCGATTAAAGCTCATGAATATAATGTAAGAGCAAACAAATGTTTGCACAGTACACTTCGTATGTATAATTAAGGAAGAAAAATCTTGTTATTATAGTTATACAGGTTCAAGTAGTGAGTAACGTAAATATTTGATGAGAAAGAAAATTGAATTTTACATATGTAAGGAAAGGTATTTGAGCTTCAACAGTGAATTCGTTGAATTAGATCGTCTTTTTTTTTTGTTATTTTCTGTTACATAATACAGTTTTACTTCGTATTTTCGTACAGCCATATAAAGGATATAAATGTGTTTCAATTCATATGGTTCTACATCTCCACATACACATTTATATTACGAAAATTTTGGGGATGATGGGCTGATGCATATTTAATATTTCACCTTTGTTAATAATGAAAACTAATTCTACATGAGGCTTAACGTACCAGAATCATATTCACGTTTATGCCAGTGGCTTGTGTATTGGGCTTAACGTTTCTGATTTGGAAATGAAATGTTCTGAGAATGATGGCTAAGTCGGATGTTGTAAATAGGCTATTGGGAAATGGAATGGAAATGTTTTAATGGATCTTAGATTTTGAAAATTCATTTTAGAACATGTATCTTCAATCCTCATAAATATCGATCTTTAATGCGATAAGAAGATTGAAGTATAAATCTATGGCAGATTAACTTAAGGGAACAATTAATTATATCGTTCGTTAAGCCAGCGACCAGGCGATGCTTTTGAAAGGTCGTGATCAGCTTAGACAAAAATTGTCGTTTTGCGTGACCTTCATAAAATTCTTTTAGACGATATTATGCTTTTGACAGGTATTAGATGACGGGATTACGCAGGATGGCTCTATGGTTACGTATGAACCTTTCACCAATATAATCCGGGTTTGATTCCTGTGACAGACAATTTTTTATTGAATTTTTCTAGCGACTAGCGTCCTAAAGTACAATCAGGCATAGAAATTCTCTGCTATGTGTATTGTGTCTACAACGATGTACACTGTCGATTGTACTTAGGCTAACATCGATATAGAAAAATCTAAATCATCAAAGACTTTTCAAAACTGGAGATAGGATTTGGATAGACGGGCGGATGGCAGTAGCAGGCATATCAACGCGGGAGCATGATTGCACCTATATAATCTCATTCGACCTATAAGTCAAGAGACAAAATGTTGGTAAGAGCCGCCGTCCCGGGACATTTCCAACCGGCTGATGAGTGCGAGCCGAAGACTTCTTCGGGCGGATCCCTCACCCGCACTTCATCCCTTACACTAGATACCTTCACCATGAATCAGCGTAATGAGTCAATTTCGCGAGCAACGGGAAAGTAGGGCGGTTAGCCTGGGTACTGCTGTTCCGATAGCCATTCCTTAAGTTTTTTCTTGAACCGATATTCACTAATAATAGCTGCAGGGAGAGAGTTATATAAGACACTGCCGACGATAGATTGAGCGCCTTCTCCTAACTTCGTACGCGTTGTGGTAGGTTTTTTTAAACGAGATGTTACTACGCGACCGTCCAAGAATTGCGCTTTGCATGAAACTATAGACGCTCAGTTTATAAAGACTGCTGATGTTGAGGAAGCCGGGACATCTAACTTTAAACAAGTCAATAGTGGAGTGGCGCTGTCTTAGATTACATGCATTTTTTAGGCATCTTTTCTGTAGTATTTATAGCTGGTCAATGCAACTTTTGCTAGCTCCCCCCATATGCCATTGAGGTATGACAGATGCGAATGTGCTAGGGCGAAATAGATTTTCAATAAAATTGGTTTTGGCAGGACTCGTTTCAGTTTATTAAGTACTCCACTAACCGAAGCTAGCTTCTTGCATATCTTTTAAATATGTGGACCCCATTTTAGGTTATCATGCGGCCCAAGTACTTGTAAACTAAAACAACTTCCAGCTCTTGCCGGTTAAGCATGACCGCCTGCGTTATAGGCTGACATTTTGCTTTTCTGCGGAAGTGCATTACTTTTGTTTTGGTAGCATTAAGGAATAGTTTGTTTATCTGGAAGAATTCGTAAAGCAAAGCTACGTCGTGATTTATGTCTGTAACATTCTGGTTATAAGTCATATTAGAACAGAATTTACCCGTGTCATCCGCCAACCCTTTAAAGGCAGTCGGTAAACATCATTTATATAGATTAGAAATAGGAGCGGGCCAAGAACACTGCCTTCAGGTACACCTATGCTCATGTCAGCGAGCGAGCTCTGACTGTCACCAATGATGACACACTGCTTACGCCTACTGAGATAACTATAAAACAAACTTAGAGCCATACCGCGGACGCCTGCATATTCTGTTTTCTGCAAGAGTATTCCATGATCAACACAGTCAAAAGCTTTCTTGAGGTCTAATAAGACTGCATTAATAACGTTTCCTCTATCAATATTTAGAAGCATTTTATTTAACATCTCAAACGTTGCTGTATGGGTTCCAAATTTTGTTCCAAATCCGAATTGCTTTATGTAGAAGAATTCACTAAGTTCAAGAAAAGAGTTCAGTCGTTTATGCAAGACAATTTCGAGAACCATATTTAAGACCGGGAGGACCGATATTGGGCGGTAGTTCGTAGGATCTGTCTTTATTTCCGATTTGTGTACTGGCGTTACTCTGGCAGTTTTCAGGCTGTCAGGGTATGTACTGTACCTGTAGTAATCATTAGTTTTGCAATGCGAGAGATAGTCGATGCTACTTCGTTAGCACAAGTCTTGAGGCTTATTGCTGCCATATCGTTGTAACCTGTGCTCTTATTCACATCTAGATTAAGTAGTAAGCTTAAAATTTCACTAGCACTAGTTGGTCCAAGGAAAATGCTATTAGGATTTCTTTGTAAGGTTGTAGGGTTGCGGTCATTAGTAAATTTTTCAGCTATCTTATGTCCCACCTCAGAAAAGAATGTGTTGAATGCAGATGTAGGTCATCCGTAGTTACTACCCCATTTACTACTAGTTTATGAACAGGCTCTGATTTAACTTTGTTTCTACCTAGAATATTGTTAATGTTCCTCCACGTTCTTTTCTGACTACTTGTATCTTTAAACATTTCCTCATAGTATCTGTTACTATAGAAAGAATGCAGGTGAATGCAGTGCCTTCAACTTGCATTTAAGAGGTCGTTATTGTCTTTATTTTTGTTCTTCAATCTTTTAAATTTAGAGTACAAATTCTTTCTTTTATTACCATGCTTCTAAGGTGATCATTCATATGTGGAAACAATTCTGATTTTTGATCGGAAGAGATAGTTTTTGACTTTGTGCAATCATCATAACTGGCTTTAAAAATTGATACAAAATCATTGAGGTAGCTGTTTGGGTCATTATATTGCAGAGTCTGGAAGTTAGAGAGTTTATTCGTTAGAACTGTCTTCATCATGTCAAAATCAAAAGAGAACTTAAGGATTGACTTAGGCTTATCAACCGCTTTAATATTGACATGCGCTAATACCACGGAATGATGAGCGAGTAGAGATGTTTGTAATGAGTGAAATCCTGTATAGTTGTTGTGCTAACGTTGTTGAAGTGTTGTGTAGTAGCTGTTTTAGCCATGTTGGTGTTTTAATCACTAAGAGACAAGTGATTTATTATTAACACAATGTTTATACAACGGCAATACATCATACTCTCACAAGTTAGGCAATTAAAAACCTTTAATATTTTGTATTGCGATCCATCATCATTACGGTTTAAGACCCTAGCGTGTTTCTTCAGGAGAAATAATTCTAAATCTATTCTTTTATATTTAATTTGTTCGGTTCACATTATGTTATGTAGGATCTAGGTCAATTGTAAGGTTATGTTAGAGAAAATTGAAGAGCAAAATATTGTTTTAATTTTACAGTCAGATGTATAAACGGACGAACACCAAATGTATTCAGATTTTTCTTTTATAAATTTGAGCCAGCAGTCCCAGCAAGTGTTCAGCTGAAAGTTAATTCGAAACTCCAAATCGAATATACAGCTCATTTTTCTAATTGAAACACTAAATTGTGGAAATGCATTTGTTTATTTTACTGTTGGAATACTATTTGACCTGAATTGCATACCTATTTCGAGTTGAAACATTTTGTTTGGTTATTCAATTTAATTTTTTTTCTCGAATCTTTTAACTATGGTGGCAGAAGAGGAAACCATTTTAATGTTGTTTTTGATATCGTCAGCAAAAATGTTGAAATGTGTTTTTTTTCGATAAAATTACCATTGCGCACAGCAATCAGCTTGTTTCGCCGTTAGAAAGAAGACTGTGTGCTGTTTTCAACTTATTTAATATAAAGGGCAGGATATCTAATTTTTCATCACAGAGTACATAATGTTTTGGAATTATAAAGTATTATGAAGAACATTGAAAGATAACATCTTTTTTAATGGAAATATAAATAAGCCAGAGGTAAAACAACATACGTGTGAAATTAGATTATATTTTTTGCAGACGAAAATAAATGTAAATATACATTGGTTGTAAAAGTATAGCGACAGAAAAAAATAAACTAAGTATTTGTACAACTTTAATCTCGAAATGCTTGTGCATGCTTTAGGAAACCGTACAAAAACTCTGAGTGTATTTTAATTTCCACCACAATTGATCTGGGAAAATCCTTTCCTCATTCCTGTTTGGTCTGTGAATGAGTTCTCGCCGTTTATTTTTAGATGACGTCAGATAAAATTATAGCTAGCTACTGTCAGTCAAACTAAATTTTTTTTACAGCTATGATAACTGTCAATAAAATTCAGTAAACAATATAACACGTTTCTTAGCAGAACATAAATTTTTCCTTCATTAAAAATGTCTAATTTTGTTCCAAGAAAAGTTCATTTGCAAGAAGTTTTATTGTACTTCTATAAAATAAAGAAGAGCGCGGCTAAAGCTCATCGATTACTTGTAGAAGCTTATGGTGAACATGCTCTATCAGAAGCAACATGCAACAACTGGTTTCGACGCTTCAAAAGTGCTGATTTTGATGTTGAAGACAAAGAGCGTTCAGGTGGTCCTAAAAAATTTGAAGATGAACAATTGACGACGTTACTCGATAAAGACTCATGTCAAACGCAAGAAGATCTTGCAAAATCATTAGGAGTTGATCGAACAACAGTTTCCAAACGTCTAAAAGCAATTGGAATGATTCAAAAGATGTCACATTGGGTGCCACATGAATTGAAAGAAAGTGAAGTTGAAAGAAGGAAGACCACTTGTGAATTATTGCTT